>BPLR01008519.1:0-13068 GCA_021605095.1 Caerostris extrusa | reverse complement strand
AGTGTATTAAACACTAAAAAGCCGTGCAAAATTAAAAATAAGCGCGACAATATTATATGTGCAATATTACAATATTATAGCGCGACAATATTATCTTGATAAAAAACTGACATAAAGTATAACTATAAAACTTAGCAGTCCAACTCTTTTCACTGAATCTATTAATATTTTATCGAAGGTTTAGTCAAAAGGCAAGAAAAAAAATTTGTGATTAATTATATTTAATTAAGCAAAAGTTACAGTTATTCAAATTAAAAATATCTTTTGTACATTAAATTTATTAATCGTCTGTAATTATAATTGTAATAAAAATATTAATCGTATTAATCAAATATTTATTAATTTTGCACGGCTTTAGTGTATTAAACACTAAAGCCGTGCAAAATAAAAATAAGTGCGTAAATAAATTTATTGTATACAATGTTTTGTATAAATCTTATTTTCAAGTGGAAAAAATTAATAATTCAAATGTGATTGATAAGATTCAGAAATTATTGGGATAACCGAAATATTATAAGAAACTGAATGTGTCTGTCTTATTCTAATTCAAAAAAATATAATGCCCATTTTAAAAAGCACTAATGAATAGTTCAGGTTATAATTATAAATATAATATATATATATATATATTATTATATTTATTAGTTTTATATATATTTAATATAACTATGATAAACTAATTATATTTTATTATATAGTTATTTATAGTGTAGTTTTTTAATATGCACATTTTTTCTGAATATTAATCGTTTTCAACACAATTTATGAATATAAACAAGACAAATAAAATTTCAACCTTTGATATTTGGCAGTTATATCTTTCGAGCATCAAATACATTAGACGTTTAAAAATAGACCTACGAAAAGATAGTTTCTTGATCTTTCAAATATGGATTTGATTCTAGTTAGAATGAATTAGTAGAATTTTTCTGCTGAATGAGTATTCAATATGTTGAGAAACTTGAAAAATGCCTTTAAATTTAGATCAAAGGATCTTTGGATCTTTTATATCGTTGATCGAGTAACGAATGTTTGCTTAAAGAAGATGGACTGCGAAGCTATTAGTTCTGAAATTAGTAATTCTTCTTTAGAGAAAATTTGAGAGATTGTTGAATTTATTTATTTAAAAATTTAGGGATTAGAACCGTTAGCAATAAATTTCGTAACGTATTGGGCTTCTAAGGTCGAACAGACAACTGCTAATTTCATGAAGTCTCAGTATCCATGCCACTGAATATCTGCTATCAGATGTAAGTGACAGGTTGTTCTCATGAGTATTAAACACAAATTGCATGCACTATAAATATCCACAGCACTGGTTAACCGCTGCCAAATTTGAGTGATTGGTTGTTATTGTACTTGTCAAATAAGTCAATTAGCATGCACTCTTCCCTCCTGGAAACTAAATGCTACAATTCTTCTGTTGGGAAAAATGCTACCTCAGCAAGTTTGTTGAATGACACAAGACCTGCTTTCAGAATCAAGCAGACTCAAGAAATTGCTATTCATCAACAGTCAGGGTGTTAATTGCAATTTTTATTTCGTATGCAAGCAAATATTGACTTTCTACCTCTAAAATATTCTCTCAAGAGACAATGGTATTCTGTTTGTGGTATGCATAAAAAGGAAAACGAGATCCCCCAGTATACAACAAAAAAGACAAGATGGTATCAATTTATTTAAAAGCAATATTTTATTCATTTAAAATAGAGGGTGATTATAATTAAAGTACCACTTTCAAAATGCTGTAAAAAAGAATCATTCGTCACAATGAGTTCAAATTTGAACTGAAGGTACTTGAAGAAGAGGAAATGGTAAGTCATCAAAAAAGTTCCACAATTTTCCCATACAATTTGGTATGAGCTTGCCGTGGTGGATGGGCTTTAGACTCACAGTGCCACAACTTTCGAAGGACTTGGAAGTCCTTTTTCCCTCAAAAATTCGAAATAATCAAGCACGTTGAACATTACAATTGATTTAATGTGCAACTCATGCCAAATACGTTGTCATTTCGATTCAAAATATCACTGACAGCCGAATTTACTTTCTTTATGCCACTTAAGCGCCGTCTATTAATACACTTTGGAACATTGTTTGATGCCATACCGTTTCCCACTTCTTCAGTTCAAGTTTGAACTCATTGTGAAAAGTGGTTCCTTTTATATAGCATTTTGAATGTGGGACTACATTTAAAATATATTGTTACCTAATTTACTTTTAATTAGGTATTTATGACACTTTGCACTTGAAAAAATCATAAAGTATGCTGTTAAAAGTGACTATGCATCTGTATTTACTGTTCCAAAAAAAAAAAAAAAGAATTTGATAGGGCTGCGAATTCAAAATCTACGTAAATAATTGTTTATGTTAAGTAATATATTAAAAATTTTAATCATAATTAATAAGTACTTTTTAATAAATTGTAAATTTGTCATAAATGTTAATTATAATCAACAAACGTAGTCTAAAATATCACTTGGATGTATGTGTGTAAAAGCGCATTAAAAAATTAGAAGATACTTATCGTACAATAAACAAACTGTGTAAAAAGATTTAGCCAAAACCCTTAAAATGCTGCAACTATCGCTTTAATTTGCCTTTTTCGGAAAAAAGTTACGTAGTGGTAGATAATTGGATGGATAGGGAATAAAACTTGTTAAAATTTCATACATTTTTGTCCTTCTAAATAGTTCTACAAATTCAGCCAAAAAAAATTCTGGAATTAAAAAGTTTCCATTATTACGAGATGAAAAGGAAAAACAAAATAAATAAATGAAAAAAACAATAGAATAGAAAATTATTCAAAAGGTTTACTTTTATTATATTCATCACATAAATAGAACAAAACGAAAAAAATTATCAAGGGAGAAAAAATGATCTGTTTTCATTGCCCCAAAAAAAAGAACACCTGCTGTTAAATCTTGAAAGAGGATTCGTCTGACAAAAGCAGACGATAATTGTCTCTTTTTCAAAAAAAAAAACTGGCATCACTCTTTTCGGAAACGTTGCAGTAAAAAGAAAAATTCTTAATTGACGGATTGTATATAAGTCTGAGGATCACAAAATTATCGAAAGAAGCTTATGTTGTCAGAAAATTGAAAATCTCTTTCTAAACACAAGACACAAATTACTGTGATTCGATGTTTATCACAAAGTCTGCGCCGCAATGTTTTTGGAATACCCAAGATGAGATGTAAGATAATAGCTTTTTACCATGTGTTTCAGATGATGTATTGAGCTCTTTGTTTTGGAATTTTCAAGATAGAATTTTATCAATGAAACTACAAAAAAAGTTGATTAATTGTATTTTAATGGTTTGTTAAAAACATAAAAATTGATAAAGGAATTAGGTTAGACCATAAAAAATGTCCCATCACAGACACGTGGAGCTCTTTCGAAAAGGAATTTTTAAAGGGACACAATACAAATTATAAAAGTATTAATTGGATTGCTGCGGTGTTATATTGTCTTTTTTTATTGCCCTAAGTTTGTACGATTTTGAAAAAAAAATTCCTAAAGTTTTTATTTGTTTTGTTTATTATTTTAAGCAAAAAACATTCTTACTAACAAATACTAACGTAATTATTATTTTTTATTTATCAGATGGTTAAGTTTGTTTTTGAGTAGCATAAAGTTATTATTTATTTACGACTACTGCTGATGTATTTTTATGATGATCGTTAAAAATTTCTATATTTATCTCTTTTTATTTCTTTTTCTAGATTTTCAATATAGAAAAGGATACTTTCTTTTCAAACTTAAGACAATTATTAAACAATGTATAAAAAGTTTTACTATAATTCACCTACCTTTATAAAATAATTTTGAATATCATCAGATGATAAGTCAGTACTGTTCATATTTTGATAAATAAAAATAAATAAAGATTTTTAATGATTTTTTCATTAATGCCGTTTAACTCTTAATTTGAAAGCTATCCATTAAAATACTATGTTTTCTTATATTTAATGCAGAAATTGGCACAGGTTGCGTAATCAGAATTGTAACTGGGTGTGGTTGGGTTAATATTCTTGTTGCATAGGTTTGAGAACTAACAGCTTTATTTACATAGGCACAAACACCACACACACATCCCATTAGACCCATAAAATATTTAACACATTTAAAGACATATAATTACAGTTTCATGGATGGAATCCCCCTCTAGGCCGAAAATACGTTACTCTGCTCAGCACAGTAAGCGCAAAATATACTTCCTCTCCGGATGAGAGTCTGTAGGCCAAATAATACACACAGTTTCGTTAAATATATTTCCTCTCGGGGTGAGAGACGGTAAAGAATAAAGTAAATGTTCTCAGCAGAAATACGTGGTTGCGCTGTATTTCGAGGCTCATTGACCCTTTCTCTTGAACGCCACATGTGGCGCTTTTGTCAGTGCGTAGGAGGAAGCATGGTTACAACATGAAAAAATTCCTAAACAGGTCTGTCGGACAGCTTTTAAAGAAAGGCTAGACACATTTGAAATTTAAGTTAAAAATAATAATGCCTAGAAAAAAATGCCTTGCCACACTTAACCATAAAAATTCAGTCATTTCGATTCAAAATGGTCATAGAAATTAATTCATTTCGATTCAAAATAGCCGTAGAAGTTAATGCATTTCGATTCAAAATAACCATAAAAATTAATACATTTCGATTCAAAGTATCAATAGAAATTAATATATTTCGTTTCGAGATCATTTGGTTACTTTATAATTAACGTTCAATATAACATAGTAACATAAAGCAAAATTTTGACCTTCAAAGCATATTTGTATGGGAGAAGCTTTTCTCTGAACTACCACAAATATTTTCAAGTTACATTTTATATTTGATTTATTTCTCACGGTTGCTGAGAGCATCTGTTTCCGCATTCCCATTTGCGAATAACCTTTACTGAAACGTTTGACCTTGATATATACAACGGTCAGCGTTACTTTTATGGAAAATTAATTCATTCAATTCCTTCTATTAGCTTACACTCTCCCCTATATGTATCTTGTTCAAATTTTTAATCGTTAATAAAAAATACTTTTTAATCATCTGCTCAAGTTCAAATGCATTTTTTAACTTGTAGTGGAGGACACTTAATGTTAATACAGTTTTTCATATATTAACTCAATAATTAAATTTAATTCATTAATTTCAGTTTTTTTAGATTTAAGTTGCATGTAACTACCAATAGATGGCGCCAGATAAACTTAAAAAAATGAATGAAAATTTTTATAAAGGATTTTCTGCAATAACGTGAAAAAAAGTAGGAATTGATTTAAAAAAAAAAAAAAAAATTTATATTACTTGTTTTTAGTAATAAGCAGGTGTTTATGAACGAATTCTGGTTTTAGACATTTAAAAATATTTGAACGATAATAACAGGAATATTTCATTTCAGTAAAAATTTCATTTAATTTTGAAACAATGACGATTTAACAATGATAAAATGATATCTTAGTAAAGCTCTATGGAGTATCTTCAAAATTTAATGTACTTTTTCTGGGATAATTAAGAGACTTTCATCACCAATAGAGAGTTTTAAGTATTTTATATCCATGAATATACATACTTTTATATGGATAATATGCACAGTAATTCATTGTGTATATAGAACAACGAAAAGTTAGTAGTCTTTTCTACGATCTTTAACTTATTCAGCTAAATGACGATTGAATTCTCGTTTGCTGCAGATTTTCAACATATGCGAGTTATCAACTAATTGTGTCGCAAAACTATAACTGGAAGATGCCCAAAAAGTTCACCAACTCAAAATACACTTTTGAGCCCAACTCGTGGCTCACTGGTAACGTGCGCCTCTGGTGAGCATTAGGGCCGAGGTTCAGCCTGCTGGCTACTTTGTTGTGGATACTCTTTCCGAAAATGAAGAGACTATAGGATATTCAAAATCTTGCCACGTCAGTCAGTACTTGGTGAGGATTTTTAGAATTTTCTCCCATATGATACGCAAATGCGCAGTAGTTGCCTCTAAAGTCCTCCCTGATGGCACTGCCTTCCTTCTTCAGCGCCATGGAGTCATGTCAGACTTCTACCTGCGGGTACTCCATCACAACAGAAGCTGCCCACCCTTTCTCCCTTCCATGAGACCACGCGGGTTCATGGGGTCTAGATGTTGCTTTTTATCAAGTGGGGAAAGAAATAAAAAATTTTCGATGAAGCCATCATCTATTTCTACTGAACGTATTCAAAATAACTCTCATTTGATTGTTTTTTTTTTTTTTTTTCAATTCCTTCTATTAGCTCACACTTTACTCTAAATCGTTCATAAAATACTTTTTATTCCTTCATTTAAATTCAAATACATTTTTTTTAAAATTTAGTGGATGACACTGGATGTTAATACAGTTTTTACAAATATTCATTCAGTAATCAAATTTAATTAATTAATTTTAGTTTTTTATATATTTAAGTTCAATATATCTACCAATAGATGGCGCCAGATATACTTAAACAAATGAATGAAAATTTTTTATAAAGGACAATATAAAATAATAGTGAACAATTTGTAGGATTTGATATAGTGAAATCTAAGTAGGACTTGACTTTTACAAAAAGGATATAATTATATTACTTGTTTCTAATGCAGCTAGTAAACACTTAAACAGTTGCCTTAAGGTAAGCTCTGCACCGACGTTAATCACTTAGCGCTACCCAGGAGATTCAGCTTGAAGATAAGCCACGAACGCGGAGTCACAATGCCCCGCAACGCTCTACGATCCTGTTAAAACGGCACATATCGCTTAAAGTGTATTCCGAACCACTCACAAACATCCATGGCACCACCGGAACTTGAACACGAAACCTGTCATACCGAGCGCTAGAGCGCTAGCCACTCGGCCATCAGGCCCCTTCATTTGATGTTCTGCCGTTAGAATCTCGTACAATTGTCACTTCTGACTATTGGTGGCATACACATAATCTGTTGCGCCAATAATTATATTATTTTCAAATCTTTTCTAATATCGCGGTATTTTGAAATTTGGCTCATAAGTGTATCCGAGTTCCTGTCCATTTCCAAATAATTTTTTCAATTCCTTCTATTAGCTCACACTCTCAATATATATATCTTGTTCAAATTTTCAATCGTTCATAAAATACTTTTTATTCAACCAGTCAAGTTCAAATACATTTTTTTGAACTTGTAGTGGATGACACTGGATGTTAGTACAGTGTTTTCAAAAGATTAATTCAGTAATTATATTAAATGAATTCATTTTAGTAGATTTAAGTTGCATGTTTCTACCAATAAATGGCGCCAGATAAACTTGAAAGAATGAATGAAAATTATTTATAAAGGACTTTCTGCAATATATTGAAAAAAAGTACGAATTGACTTAATTTTTTTTTTTATATTACTTGTTTAAATATTATTTATACTTTGCTAATGCCCTTATTTGCTGATGCTGCCTTTGCTCACAATTCATTCCTTTAAATGCACCAGAGATGAAGATGATCTTCTTCGTTGAGAAGAATTATATTTTCTTTGTTCAGAAGTCAATGCGTTAACCACTGGATGGAAGGATGTTTCAGCTATATTGACCATCGATTGTGTGGAAAATTGGCAAGCCTCCGATTCGAAAGAGAGTGGCTAACGCTCTGGCGTTCGGTAGCATAGGTTTCGAGTTTGAATCCCAGAGGTGACATGGATGTTTGTAGGGGTTCGGAATACACTTTAAACCGTAGTTCCCGGTCTGTTTAGCCGTCGTGAGCACTATATGACCGTAGAACGACAAACCAAACCAATTCGAAAAATTTAAATTAGATAATATCGAAACAAAATGAAAAAGTTCTACTGTAACTATTAACTTTTTTGTTTAAAAATTTCTTTGCGCCTCACATATCTGACTAGCATCTCTTATAAGTAGTCTATTCATACTTTTCTCTCTTTTAAACTGATGACGGCCGGGTGACGAAGTGGCTAGCACTCCGGCAGTAGGTATCTGAGGCATCTGGTCCGAATCGTGGCGGTGACATGGATGTTTGTGAGTGGTTAGAAATCCACTTTAAACTGTAGGTCCCAGTCTGTTTCTGTGCACAAGATGACCGTAGAACAACAAACCAAACCAAACTTTTAAAACTGATGTTTACTTTCCCACACAACCTGTAGCTTTAGTTTAGATTTGAAGTTATTTTGTGCACACGTGAGCTAAGCAGACCGGGATCTACAGTAAATCGCGGATTCCGAACAACTTACAAATCATCTATATAGAACCTGAAGCCTGTGTCCAAAAGCCAAAGCCAAAGAGCTAACCAATTGGCCATCAGGCCGGTATTACAATCGATAACCGATCAGTACCTACGAAATTGGAAAAAAAAGAAGAAACAATTTTTAAATAACTGGATTACCACTAATATTTTGAAATGACACTTCTTATATAATTTGTTTTGATCTTCGCAGCTCGTACTTTCTTTACAATATCCTTTTATGAATAGTTTTGTAGAAATGTTGCTTTTTGATTGTAAAGCTAACACTGCCTTTGATAGAAGATTCATTTAGTAAGAAACAATGACTTAAACATAGCAATTTATGTTCATTTGGTTTTTATAAACGGTTGGTTAAAAAGCATGATTATGCACGTAGAGTTACTGGTTTCACACATTTAAAGATAATTCGATAATACGATGAGAATTTCATTTTAACGAGAATTTTCAATTACTATTCAGTGATGGCAACTAAAATCTGTTAGACGTTCTTAGTAATTTAATTTGTGTCGTAATAGTAGAAGATTCTAACAAGTTTCTAACAAGTAGAAAATCAAGAAATAATGGATTGGAATAAATAAAGATTTGTTATAATACAGTTGGCAAATACTTTGACAATTATCATTTATGCCATAAGCAAGGGCTGCACCGACGCTACTCGTTTAGCGCTTCTCAGGGGCACGTGTAGCTTGAAGATATGCTACGGACGCGAGTCACACTATTCCCGCAACTCTTTACGATCCTATTAGACCGGGACCTACAGCTTAAAGGATATTCCGAACTACTACCAACATCCCTGGCACCAGCTTTGTTTATCTGGGCTCTTTTCTTAATAATTTTATATATTACTTTTAAAATACATTTATTAAATTTATTTTTAATATATTGTTTTTACATTTGCTTTATTTAATTGTATATTGCATACAAAAACCTTGCTTATTAGTTGGCCTACAAACTCTCATCCGGATAAGAAGTATATTATCGGTTTTTTCGGTTTTGAACTGAAATTCACCCACGAATCTATAATTATTTATCCTGAAACGTGTTAAATGTTGTATGTCTGTTGTTCGCGCCTACCCGCAAGGATACCCCTAGCGGCGAAAAGTGTATGTGTACACATGCGCCTGCGTGCGCATAAGTCCGAGTCTGTATAGTGTAATGCCAGAGCGGCAGAGTGAACAGCACGCTTGCAAGTGGCTGTGACTATGTAGTGAAATAAAAGTGCTGTTACGTTTTCATTGTGGATACTTATTGTGTTAGTGTTAGTGTTAGTGTTGTGTTAGTGTTAGTGTGATTAAACATACAGTCCGCTTGTGTAAGAGAACATTGACGAGAACATCTGTAATTGTATGTGTGTGTTTTTGTGTAAGTAAAGTTTCAATTATCTCAACTCAACCACACCTGGTCTCGACAAGGTCTCGATCTAATTAGCCATAGTGAGCAGAAAAGTGACCTTAGAGCTACATGCCAAAGTGCATCAGAATATTTGACGCAGAAGAAGTGGTTTGTGGCTTTACGGTCATCTTGTACATACTTTAGGCTAATTAGACTACGACATACAGTTTAACGTGGATTCCGAATCACTCACAAACATCCATGCCACCGCCAGGATTCAGACCTGAGGCCAGAGCGCTAGCCAATTGGTCGCCATGCCGCAGAAAAGAAATGGATAAATTAAGGTCGAGCAGGATACGTGCCCAAGTGATTAGGTGCCAGGCTAATGTTAAAGATTGCTCATGTTAGAATGCGATGTCGGCTCATGCTGCCGTCAACGATTTAAGTGACGCGAAGATTCTCATGCGAATGGGACTGTAATGCATCTGGCATCGACTTCCTTTTTGTTTAGTGGAAGTTTCGTTGACTTCACTGTATGATATGCAAATGCGGAGAAGTTCAGGCCAAGGCTTTCAGCTTCAACTCCATCAACAGCGCTCTCTGGTGCAAATGATACGAACATGAAAATCGTCGATAGTTGAAAATTTTAAGATAACTTGCTTAGGAAAATCAATTTTTGCAATCTAAGAAGATATTTAAAAGACAGAGGCCATGATCGCATCTTGTATCAATGATTGGCTGTTATTTGATGCTTTTTATGTCTATCGTAGCGATTATAATGCAGGAATTTTATAATTAAGTAGAACTTTCTAATTTAGTTCTTTGTTTGAGTTTTTTCAATTTCACATAAGAAAAGATAATGTAATAGTTATTGTTCTTACTCTCATCGACAAAGCATCTGATATTTCCTTGAAATCTATCTTGTTTTTCTTCTGGAATTAGCCAGTGAGCACCTATTCGGTTCAGTAATTGCTATAGAAAAACTATTTATATTGGTTCAAAACTTAAACCTTGTAATCTTTTTATTTAGACATTTGCAAAAGTATACATGTGTACTTTTTACATGTGTTTTTATTTCGTTTTTAAATCTTATTTAGAACCATATTTATTGGCTAAATAACTGAGATTTTTTTATCAGGTTTTATGTAGTGTTTTTTTTTTAATTATTTATATATTTTTTTATATATTTATTTTATTCTTTTTTGAACACGAGAAATAATTGAGTTTTTTTTTTTTATTTTTTATTTTTGTTGCATAATTCTGCAGAAGTCGAGAAAGTCATGCTTTCAAAAGAAAAGTAAATTTCAGAATCAATATGCTTGTAATACCTACAGTGAGTGTAAAAGTATTCGTACAGTACGACAATAGATTTAAAGAGATCCGTTCATAACAATTATAAACATAAATTCCATTTTAATTAATTATAAATATATAATAGAACATATTTTCACTAGTTTCATGTGAAATTGTCACAAAAATAATTTTATACATGAATAAATATTTACAAAACTGAAACAATCAAACATCTTGTGGTGTAAAAAGTATTCGTACATCAGGCATATATTGGCCAATACAATCATAATATTTCGGCTAATACCTTAGGATATCCTTTAGCTCGATTACCTGCCTTGAGTCTCTTTGGCATCGATTCCACCAATTTTGCTGTTATTGAGCTAGATATAGCGTCCCATTCTTGATTGAGAGCTGATTACAAATCATTTTTATTAGAAATATGTCTGGATCTAATATTTTTATCAAGAACGTCCCATAAATTCTCGATGGGGTTGAGGTCCGGCGATTGAGAAGGAAATTTCATGAACTTTGAGGTATTATATAGTATCAGAGCCTTGTGTTTCGGGCTGTGTGCTTGGCGTCGTTATCATGCATGAAAACGCAATCACCATTCCCGAAGCCCATTTTTGTTGCACTAGGTCCTAAATTATTTTTTAAAAATGTCAATATAAAAGTTGATGATTCATAATGCCTTTAATAAAGACTAATTTGCCCACCCCAGAAGCACTCATACAACCCCAAACAAGCAGACTTCCGCCCCCATGTTTCACTGTTGGCACTGAATTTTTAAGATGCATTTCTGTATTGCGCTTTCTCCATACCATTCGTCTCCCGTCCGATCCAAATATATTTTGTATTTACCTTCGTCTGTAAAGATAATCTTTTTCCAGAAATCTGGACTTTCATTAACGTATTGCTTGGCGAAAGACAATCGCAGCTTCAATTCTTCTCACTAACAAAGAATTTTCGTCTCGCAACACGGCCATAGAAACCTTCATTTCTGCATGCATTTCGAACAGTACTTACGGAGACTGCTGTTCCCATGTTCTTTAGTTCTGCTGTTAATGTAGGAGCACTTATTTTGGGATCCTTCTTTTAATGAACGTACCAGAAAGCGTCTGTCAGATGATGTCAATAGACATGGTCGCCCAGTACGAGAACTGTTTTGAACCTTTCCAGTGGCAGCAAACTTTTATGATTGACTGCACAGTTGAAAGGGTCTACCGACCAGATCAGAAATCTTGTTGTCCGATTTACCATTTTTACGGAGCTTTAAAATCAGTTCTCTTTCGGAAACACTTTGTCTTTACTTTTACGACCCATTACAGAATTTCTAGTTTGTCACTACATTAAAATTTCCACTGAAGAACCTTTTAAGTAACTTACAAGATGACGTCAATTAACTACATCATAATGGCAAAACAAATAACAAAATAACTAAAAAATTTGCATTTCTTTTTTAGTGTGCAATACTTTTACACCACAAGATGTTGGATTGTTTCAGTTTTGTAAATATTTATTCATGTATAAAATTATTTTTTTTTGTGTCAATTTCACATGAAACTAGGGGAAAATATGTTCTATTATATATTTATATTAATTAAATGGAATTTATGTTTATAATTTTTATGAAGGGATCTCTTTTAAATCAATTGTCGTACTGTACGAATACTTTTTACACTCACTGTATCAATGTTGATTTCGATTTTTTAAGCCTTGAGTAAGCCCTTGAGTATGCAGATGAAAAAAATCAGAACAATTTTATAGAAGAGAGAATTAAACATTCAATCGAAGAAGGCATATAAAATTAAAATGCCTTTGCCAAAACAAATTTCTACAATCAAATTCAATATAACAGATTTAGGTGCAACTTCGAGACCATTGGTACATAGGACTGTGTGACTACTATATTTTTAGCTCAATATGACGTATTTAAACGCAGAGTGTCATTGACCACATCTGTGTATTCATATGACAAAAAAATTGTAAAATAAAACCTAAAAAATTAAGCATATTCTGTTAAGTAAACTATAAATTGATAGAATTTTTAAACTTGATTATCTGTGTTAATTTATGTTTAGGAAAATGTAGTTAGTATTTAATAATTTTCATATTTATTAATTTGAACAACAAAATTTATTAAAATTAACCTGAAATTTCAATAATAAACTAGGAAAATTTTCAAGATTTTTTTAACCTATGATTAAGTTCGTGATATAGTGCGTA
>BPLR01008518.1:0-48579 GCA_021605095.1 Caerostris extrusa | reverse complement strand
GTTACGTATTGGTTGGTATCAAAGAACAAGAAAATGAAGCGAAGAGTTCAAAAGGAATGAAAAAGGTGAAGAGAAAAGCCACGTGAGAAGCTGGCCTTCGAAGGACGAATTTGTCAAAGGACACGAATCCTGATAGCATGGCGCAAGATCAAAAGAATGACGAACAAGAAGAATCGGGGAAGAATTCGAAATGGTGGCCAGTAATCCACGTTGGTACTCGGAACTGCTTTGCGCAGTTATACGATTGCTGTATTAATAGCTGTGGTTATCATAAAGAGAATCGGAGAGAGAGAACTTACTCTCTTCCTGTTCAAAGTCAGCAATGCTGGAGCGCATTCCAGTTGAGAGATTAGCAGATATTATTGAGCTTTTCACATTTTTCAAGAAGGAATTAGTAAATGTACAAAATTTAATGAGAAATATATATATATAAAGAAAAGAGAAAGAGGAAAAATAAAAAATTTTTAAAAATTATCTACTTTTACTTTAATATTTTATTACTTTTATCATTAATTATATTCAAAATGTTTCTTTGAAAAGTTTGAAATATAAAATTGATTAAATAAATGCTAAATACTTATTTCCTTATCAATTTTATGTCGATAGCCTATACACGATCTAATTCTCGACATTATATTTTAAGTATGAAATATGTCTTAATATCTATAAATTTAACATTTTTTAAAATATGCTTTAAGTTCTAAAATATAACTTTCTCAAATCCACTGCAATACGTCTTGCTCATAGCGCTCAGAATACCTTACAGTAACTTATAGTACTTGGAATATTTTGAAAAAATAAGACATTGGTGATTTTTTAATTAAGCACAAGTATGCAAACTTAATTTATACTGATGTATACATATATCTAACTGAGAGAGCTGAATGTAGGATAACTTCTAAGACAGGTAGGATACACCTAGAGATCGATTAAGGAATCAATGTTGATTGGGAAAGGCTTTCCAAGTGTTGTGGATGGCTTTGCGCTGGAGCAGGAAATCCAAGTGTTGCCGCAGAGACTCTTCGTTTTACACACACTAAGCCAGGTGGCCAACACCGGGGCCCACCTGTGAACATTTTTCGGTCCAGAGGTTATCACACTTTTGCAAAATATATTTGCTTTATAATTACTAATAGTGGAAAACCAATGTATTAAAAACATATGTATTTGTGCGTCCATATATTCAAAAATTAACTGTCGAAATGAGATGTCGTAATTTAGAGTTAGACAAATAGTACAAAACATTTTTAAATACATTCATCTCTCTTTTCAGAATGAAATCGAGTCGGCTTCAGAATATCTCCAAATGGAACTGGTTGACTTATAATATAATATTGAATTAAAAACACATTTTTGAAACATCAAAATCAAAAATAGATTTTTTATATTATAACAGTCACAAAAGAGAAATTTTCCAATTTGAAAAAGCTGGTACAAAAGTTGTTAGCAGCTTTTGGTTCAACTTACACCTGTGAAATCGTTTTCTTTCGAGAATGGAATTGACTCAAACACAGAAAACACGCCGAAACATAACGGATACTATGTTTACATGTGAGAACACAAAAACATGCAACATGTTACATGTAAACACACAATAATTCATTAATTTTCAATTTTTCACTCCAAAAATTTGTCTGTAGAGGGTCTAAATCTAACATGGGGATATATAATTTTATATGCGGTCCGTGGAGTTATGAGTGCATTTAGAGTGGGCAGCAAGAACATTTGGGTTGGCCACCACGAAGCAGCGATTAAAGGATGAGTTATAATAAGTGGAGATATGTTTCTTGTTATGAAGTGAAGTGTTGTGAAGAAGTCGTACCATAGAGTAGTAATATAATAGAACGCGCATCTGGGTGTTGCCAGTTTCGACAAACATAATCCTCGAGTGATCATATACCTCACGTGTTTTTTGGCAATCATTCACTTTAAATCATTCACTGTCAGGGTGACGTAATGGCTAGTCACTTTAATGGTCACCTGCCATTAATTTTTTAGGTTGCTTTTTCTTACTTGTTTACAGAGGAAAATGGACTTATATTGCATTGTAGAATAGACTGGCACTTTATTTAGAAATAGATTTAGGCATGCAGTTTTCAGAGTTTGTAGTTCAACATATGCTGATATTTGACGAATTTTGGAGCGTCTTATTATTGTTATTATCTATTTATGTTGTTGGCGAAGGGAGAAAGTCTAGTATAATACAATGATTTTCAAAGAGAATGGTCATTTTTTTTAGCTGTGTCAGTCCACATTTATCACATTTATTATATACATTTATTATAAAATGTAAATTTACTTACAGCAGTTTATTAATAAAGAGTTTTGTCTATGCTTTAAATGATTAAAATAATGATTAAAAATAAAATATTCAGTTTATATGAATTTTGTAATGAATTATTACAGGTTTGCTGACAAATTGTCTGAAAGTTATAACAAATAACATTTCTTTGTATCTATGCCTATTTTGTGATAAGCAAATACAAATAGTAACTTCTCGGAATTTGCACAGAATGCTTTCAGGTCATGCTTGGCTCTGCAACAACAGCGCAGCTGGGTGATACAGCACACCTCAAGTGTAATGTTCAAATCAGGGTGCGTTCTTATTTTATTGTTAAATCTATGATCCCAGATAGTACGAGGAATGGGATATCCGATAATACCTGAGTCATGGGGCTCATAACAGATTTTGAAAATCTCATAGAACATGGATGGCCAGAGTTTCTGAGCCCCAACAACAGTCAGATGCCATTGAGGAATGGGCATTTACCCCAGCATCTGCCTAAGCACCTGGTGTTGTACGGAAATGGTGCCAAGCAGTTAACAGATGCTGTATCTACGCAGAAATTTCATTGTTTGTTTCCTCTGGCAGGTGGCAGGCGTTTCTGTCAACGCTCTTTTCTGATGTTTTTTGTTTGTTTGTTTAATTTCATACAGTGCTTTTTGTTTCATTTTTGCATTATATTCTTCAGTCACAGACAAACCGGTCTCGGGAGCCTGAATTCTATAGACGATTTTTTGCCACCATGACAAGAAAGTCACTCTACATTTTCCCCACCAATATATGCATAGAAAACTTCTAACTCAGCTTGCTATATGTTATTCAGCTTTCAATAGTAACAATATTTTTGCACTCTGGGCCATATCCAGGAACACGCAGTGAGCTTGTTTTCGACTATCTCTAACCTATGTGCCAGCATTCCAGAAGTCGCTTGCAGTATCTGCCGCTTGCTTGTCAGTGCTGTAAATTAAAATTCAACAACCAGTAATAATGTCATTTGGTCATAGTCTGCCATTTTCATCAAACATTCAACGAAATAAGAAATTGACAGAGCAGGCTGCTCGACTGTGGAATTCAGTGGGTGAATGAGCGCAACTATCAATATGAGATAGATGTATTACTCAGACATTGTTAAATGCTATCGAGTCTCACGCAAGCTGAAAGCAATGGGGTTCGAACCCGGCCCTCCTACATGCTAGTTGCGCTCGTTGCCACTGGGTCACAAGTCATAACCCAGATACTTTAAAGTGTCAATTTCTTTATTTATTTTCGTTGGACCTATTTTGAATGTTTTGATTGAAAATGTAGACCACGATTAAATGACATTATTATAGTTTTCTATTGAATTTTAATTTACAGCTTCTTGACAAACCGTATGGTTTGATCCAAGTAATCAGCAGATACTGTAAATACTCATCTCTCTACCAAATCTTGTTTTATAGGTTGTTAGATAGAACAAAAAATGAAATCGTGTTTTAGGATATATATTTCTTAGAGAGATGCAAAAAATATTGTTACTATTAATTTGAATATCAACATATAGCAAATTTGTCTAGTTTAAGAAGTTTCTTATATACATATATATATTGGTGGAAAATGTAGAAACGACTTTTCTTGTCGAACAGTAGTACATCGTCTGATAGACATAGAATTCAGAATACAGAGACAGTTTTTTGTATTTCTAAGATGACTGAAGAATACTAATGCAAAATGAAACAAAAGCACATATTATGAAATTAAACAAGCAAACAAAAAAGGCTTCATCGAAAGAGTAGCGTTGGTACAAATGCTTTGCCTGCCTGCCAAAGAGGGAAAACAAATAATGAAATTCTCTTCTTCTCTTAGTAAGGAATACGCAGCATTCTTGTTACGATCCGCTTTGGCACCGTGTTTCCGTACATAACGCCAGATTTTGCAAGCAGATGCTGGGGGTAAGAATGCCCATCCCTCAATGAGCATCTGTTTCTGTTGTTGGGGAACCAGAAACACCTTCCTGGTGCATCCTACATATGTTCTATGGGGATTTCTTTCAAGTCTGATATACCAAGTAACTAATAATTTATGACTCGGAGTATGAATTATCGGATAATACATTTCTCCTCGTACAAATGTGTAGGGATCATAGATTAACAATAAAATAGAGCGCGCCACCCCATTCTAAAGGAACAGACAGTTGAAGCAAACATCTGCCAACCTGCAACTTGGAATTGGTGCTGTATCACCCTTGGCTTTATTTCCCTGCGCCTTATATTAGAAACATAAACATGTTACAAAGCGATTCTGATAAATCGAGAAGTTATACATTTATTTAATTTATTTTGCTTATCTAAAATAAATAGATACAAGGAAATATTATTTTGTTTATAACTCAGATAATCTTTTGAAGAAGAGGACACTATTACAAAAATTCATATAAATGAATATTTTATTTTTAATCATTATTTTTTAATCATTTAAAAATATTAGACAAAATCCTTATTAATAAACTGCTGTAAATAAATTTACATTTATAATAATGATGGCCAAATGTAAATAAATGTAAGTTTATTTACAGCTAAAAAATGGACCATTTCTTTTGAAAATCATTGTATGATACTAGACTTTTTCCCTTCGCCCCAACATAGAGAAGTTAATAGCCAACAATAAAGAGTGCTGCCAAAATTCGCCAAACCATCATTGCATATATTAAACTACAAACCATGAAATACATACCAAATTAATTTAATTAAAAAAGAAAGAGATCCACAAAGCATATAAACTCGTTTTCCCTCTGAAACACAAGTAAACAAAGTGACCAGCCACCGTCATTCCTGATAGTGAATAGTGGGGATTATAAAAGTCACTTGAGGTTTATGATCATGTGTGAATCATGTTTGTTCCAAAATTGACACACTGATGGTGAAGCTCTCGTTATGGTTACTACCTCCATGCTTCCGACACCTCGACTTATTTTTCTTCTCAGACGCGACAGAATCGGTCTCATCTGTCTCTTTTCTCGACTTTTATTAGCTAAAACCTCTACAAAATGACTTCTGCTCTTTCTCGAAGCTTTCCAGCAATGTTCTTCTTTTTATACATTCCCTCTCCTCAGATACCTATAGTATACCGTACAATTGAGGCGGCTGCCGATATGACAACAATCTTTACTGTTTGCATCTGTCTACTGGTAGTTACTTACATTTGTTCTTGCTGTGGTCTACTATTCTTCAACGACTTCGCAAAAGAATGGTTAATTTTTTTTTTTTTTTAGCTGTAAATAAATGAAAATTAATTTTTTCTAAATATTTGTCATTTATATTCGATTAATAAATTTTCTTGTGTCATATTTTGCAAAATAATTGAAAATAAACTATTCATTTATATGAACTTTTATTATATTTCATTAAAAAAAATGATCAGAGTTATAAAATAAAAATAACATTTCTTGTATCTTTATTTATTTTTAGTGCTAACATTGTTAAATAAATGCATGACTCGAGAAGAATTTCAGGGATTTTTCTCAGAATTTTCAAAATCGTTTCGTAACATATTTACGTTTTCTAAATAAATGCGAGAAGGTAAAAGGCGTCAACGGGCGATGCAGCGCCAAATCTAGGAATGAAAAAGACTGGAGATGTTTGCCCCAAACTTTCTGTACCTTTTAGAATACGTACTCTATTATATTATATTAAGGAGACGCACTCATTATATTACGTATCTGTATTCGTGATTAATATATTGCCTATTCACTTCATTAATGGTGTCATTTCCTTTCTGGGGCTTTTCGTGACAGGAAAGCATTTCCAACCATAGATAGAATCCGTCCGTCCATCCATCCAACCATCGGTGAGCATTATGGCGGAGGTGCAATTCGCCGTCGTCTTTGTTGCCCGCACTGCTTCAAAAGAACGAAGAGACTTCGATAACGCTTGGAATGTTCAGCCTCTTGCCTTGTGAGTCGGACTACCTGATTGCTTTTCCGGGATTTCCCATACAATACACAAATGTAATTCTTAAAAGTCCTCCCGAAGGCACTGCCCTCCTTTTTCAGTGACTTCCGGAGCCAAAGTTACTGCCTGCTGGTGCGAGACTACGAGTGCAAAGACTTCTACCTACGGGTGCTCCATCTCAATAGAAGCTGCCCCTTTTCTCCAACCATGAGTAGCCTCATGGGATAGAGCTCCGCACTGCAGGACACTGGAGGATTAGACACAACAACAACACTCTTTAATGAAACAAAAAGATAACCCCTTCTAGGAATGGGCAAACTACGGCGCTCCGGAAGATTCCATCCGCCCGCGGATAGAATTTTAATTGATGGTACGAGGCAAATTAAAAAGAAACATGTATTAGAAAGTATGTAGGTATATTCATCTCCTTTTCTACTTTGATTAAATATTATTTTTCTCTCTCTCTCAAAGGACTGATGATCTTTTTTACTTTCTATTTTTTGTTCTACGAAAACATAAATCGACGGAAATAGCAAGCGCAGACAGCTTTTCAATCGGTAAATTGTTAAAAGTGGAAGTTCTTTGTTAGTTATAGTTGTGATGTGAGGCGGACTGTTATATTTTTCGTGAATTTAGGTAATAATTTTAAATTTGAAAGTGCCTATAACAAATGGGGAAGAGTGCAATATTATGACAATTGAAGCACCAAATGTGACAGGTAAAAAAAATTTAGATTTGTTGGGCTCTTTAATCGAAACTATCCCGTTAACAATGTTGTTTTCTTGGCATTGTATTATGTATCAAGGTGCCTGTAGTGAATTGCATTGAATATGAAACCTGTGTTTGATGCTGTTATGAAGTTTGTAATACTATTCTGATCTCTCGTGGATTTACCACAGGCAATTTCTTTGAGATTTTTTCAGTCTCTGTGCAATCTGAATATTCTTGATGTACTGTATTACACGAAAGTAAGGTGACTTAGTGCAGGATGTGTTTTCGAGCGTTACAGGTTGAATTAATTGAGTTGCAATCTAACAATCATCTCAAGTAGTTGTTTCCTAAATATGCCAAAGTTAGAGTTTTACAAATCATTATCGAAAGTAAGTTTCAAATTTAATATTCTCACTCCAGAAAATCAGTGCTATGTTTGCTTCATCTTATATATGTGAACAAATGTTTTCAACTATGAAGCTTAAAAGAATTATTTCAGAAGTAGATTGACAGATGAGTATTTAGCCTCGTTCCTTAGAATCAAATACCACTTCTGAACCTCAATATAAGGAACTTTTTTAGAAATGAAATGCACTTATTCATCTCATTAACATATTTAAATTGTAATACTTGAATATAATTTTTACAGCAAATTTAAAAATTTATCTTGGCCCGCCAAACACTTATTTTTTTGATTTTGGCCCGCGACCGAAAAAAAAGTTTGCCTATCCCTGCCTTACAGGCAGTAATAGACCCAACAACAACAGAAACAAGTATTTCTTTGATGGAGATTGCGACAATATGTGAGGAATTGTCTCAGCATTGATAATCAGCCTGCCTGGTGGAAGTTTTCGGGGTTTTCCTCCCAGTCGACACACAAATGTGATTTCACTAACCCTGAAAGCCTCCAGAGGCATCGGTCCGTGGTTTGGCTGTTCGTGATATCGACAAAGCCAACCGATTTTCCACCCTCACCTTTTAACTGGCTAGGCCCAGTTTGATAGGCCTAGGTATGGGGGCGAAGTGTGTAGAAAAGAAAAGGATTTTGAGATATGGACTCTGGTTAGAAAGATTTTTGGGTATCGCTCCTCTTGGCGAGACACGATGGCTCCATTCATAATGGGTGTTTAGTAAGCGGAATCGTTAAAACGTCAATTAATAGGAGCTTGGTCACGTGTTGCTGCGATATAAGATTTTGATACAAAAATGTTTTCCGTTTAGAAAATTATTTAAAAGCATTGGTTTTTTTTTTTACTTCGACAAAAATTTTTATGAATTCAGAAGGATTGAGATTTTTAAAAATAGATTCATGACCTACTGAAGTGAGTATGAGTTTCTAGTGGCCTTGATTGCGGTCACAGCATTCAAAAAACAAGTAGACACGATGAAAATTGCGACATATTATTTCGGTAGAACTCAAATTTCTTAGTGTAAGCTTATGCCTTGTTTTATACGATGGTCGCTATATAGTTTCCTTTGAAAGGCTCCCAAAGAGTAATATTTCGAATAGCAAACAACATTGAATGAGAGAAAAAAATATTATCTTAGTAGTTTATTCATTTATTTGTCGATGGGCTTCATGCTCCACTTTCATTATACCATGGACAGCCCATCGACGGCCGATGAAGGGAAGACATTGCCTTCCAACAGTACTTTTTAGGGGTGTTTATCCCACAAAAGTATGGGAGAAAACCCCAGAAATCCCTAAGAGGCAATCGGATTGTTGATGTCGATGGTTTACATACGCTGTCACAACAACGATCGAGTCTCCTCTGTTCTGAAAATAGTGATTACAACGAACGCCACCAAAGGATTCTTGCCCGCTCACTTGTTCGTTATCACTGGGTAAAGCCACTAGAAAATGCAATTCTATGAAGACGGAGGACTACTAAATGTGAAGAGGTAAATTGGCTGAAGATATGGTGGATAAGGGTTTTTAAAAAACAAACCATATGCAAGCTGTATAAAACTTCACTTGATGAAAATGCGGAGTTTCAAAAACTAGATTTGTCACCCAGACGAGGAAGACCACGAACATTTCAAATCTAATACTAGCACCTTTATAGCATCATGCCGGGCCCGTCACATCCAACAAATTCAACGATAGGATGGATATTAGATTCCTCCGCCTGTGATTATTCTTCATGACTATTTTCAGAAACTTTCTCATAAGAATAAAAAATTAAAAATGGCACATATTAATATAAAGTAATTAAGATGGCATTACTTGAAGAAATATTGAAATAAAACCCTTTTATTTTTATTTTATTTTATTATTTATTTAATTATTTAATTTCATTTAATTATTTAATTTAATTTTTTTTTTATTTATTTTTTATTGACAAATTTCATACAAAATTGGTTTGATTCAATTGAAATCCCATATTTAATATTTCATAAATGTGTGATTTCCCATTTTGCTGACTTTGAAAGTGGTGTAAATCTATTTGAGGTCGTCAAACGTATAAATTTCTTATAACTAATAATACTTTAAAAACGATCACATTATAAACTGAATCCATTTTATTATTAAAAAAAACATACATTGAGCGTATTAACATACATCAATATTTTTCAAACCATTCAAATTCAAATGCTTAAATATCTTCGCATAATATAAAATGGACTTATACCACTTTCAAAGAAAACGACTCATATATAGCTGTTATCAATTGGCGAATGGGGACTGTGAGATTTTCTTTCAAACTCTCTCCAATTCTCCAGGTAGATCAGCAAGATCCTAGGGCTGTCGGAAGTATCCTACTCATTAGAAGCACGTCAGACCTTAAAACGCACTCTGTTATGGAGTGCTCTAGAGATCTAGTTGGCCAGTGAACTATTTGAGAACTGCGAAAACAATACGTTAAAAAAAAGATGTTAAAAACATACTTCAACATGATTACTGTATGTAAACTATGCAGTCGTACTATCACAATGTAGTAAGAATATCACATATGATAACCAGAGGCGGGATTCGGAGCAAGAAGTCGGGAGTGGGACATTTTTTTGAAGTCAGTTGAATAACCAATACTCCTTTATAAAAATTTTCATTTTTCCAAAATTCTAGGAATCGGTGCTAAAATGATATGTGATGAAGGCAATTGAATTATATACTTCGATAATCCGACCAGTAGCAAAGATATTTACTGCTTCAACAGCTAACCAAATAAATGTTAAGAGACTTTTCTGAACACTGAGATTCATAAAAAGTCATTTGGATCAATAATGAAAGAATATCTCATAAAATTAAAGAGATCTTATAGAATTTAGAAGATCTTACAGAATTAAAAAAACAAACTATAATCTAACATTTTTGTGATTCGATTGTAACATATTTTCTTTTGCTTGTCTTCAGCTAGACTGTAAAAGTTACTACCATCTTATTTAGTATTGTTATAGTTATAGGATATCTTATTTTGATAGGTAAATTTAAGATGCAAAAATATCTTTTAAGTGAATATATATAACATATACTACTTAAAAATTGTAACAAATATACTTTATTAACGCAAACACTTTTTACAGATATTTAAATTCAATAAAAGTCATCAAATTGATTTCACAATTTTCTAAATATATTAGTAAAGATAGTAGTTAATAAAATTACGGCAAAGAATCAGGAGTCGAAAGTTAAAAAATTAGACTTTTGAGGAGGGAGTCAGGAGTTGGAAATTTTAGCCGACTCTCTATCCCTGATGATAACCATGAAGTCAATAAAATGGGTCCCAGATCATAGCTCCCGGCAGTAGAGCTTTGTGGAGCATCATCAGGGCTCTATCGTTAAAAAATTTTTTACTCCAACCAATAAGATTCCTGGTCGAAAGAATTCGACACCATCTTTAACACCATACACAAGTGGTGAGTAATCGGCGCAAAGACCACCATGAGATCAGATCTCAGTCTCTAAATCGCATATTAAGGATTCTTAAGGTTTCTATTGTCCCGGTAACACGTCAGATCGATGATAATGAAGAATCAGGTGTTACAGATCCGACGATTGTTGTCTTCCTCAAGTTCTGTCGCTTCTCTAGATCAATCACTGTCTTCTAAGTACTGTGGTCTGAAGTTATTCTATCACAGATTAAAATATTCCACTCACATCATTGAATGGTAACATTGCTCGAACTTTGCATTCTTCAGTCCGATTGCACGTCTTCTCTGAAATATTGACATGTACTCTTTCTACATGCGAATCCTTTTCACGACGCATTAGCGAGTCTAAGTGAATTCAATTAAAGTAGACAGCATAAAAGTGGAACAAAAATTATGTCCATTAGCTCAGATCCCATTTTAGGAATGGCATAATAAGGATTCTTGCGGTTCTAGTGTTACGGTAACACGTCAGATCGCTGATAATAACGAATCGGGTGTTGTGAGAACCACTCTGATGATCGGTGTCTTCCTCAAATTCTGTCTCTTCTCTAGGTTAATCCCTGCCTTCTTGATGCTATGGTCTAAAATTATTCTATCATGGATTAAATTATTCCACTCACATCGTCGAATGGTAGAATTGCTCGAATCGAATATTGAGATATCTTTCGATTTGATTTACCTTGCATTCTTTAGTCCAACTGGACTTCTTCTCTAAATTATTGACATGTACTTTTACTAACAAGCGAATCCTTTTACGATGCATTAGCGGGTCAAAGTGAATCCCAATTAAAGTAGGCAGTATCAAATTGGAATAAAAGTTCTGTCCAACAACTGGAACATCGACTATTAATTATATTTTTACAAATTGAAATATAAATATTTTTACACTTTAGATATTTTTATACTTCAGATATTTCCCTCAATATCCAGGGTTTAAGCAACCATACTTGGCTATCAATAATAAGGATATTTTCGTAAATATTTGAGGTTCAAACATTTTTTCAAACAACTACATCTTACGATTTCATCTTAGAAAGTATAGTCCGACCACCGATTGTGTGGAAAGGAAAAAACTAGCTGGTAAACTGAAAACGGGCCAATCGATTAGTTGTTAGGGGTGCTAGGCAGATATACGGCGCACAACCAGTTTTGAAAGGAAAAAAGTTTAATAGTTATTGTGGAATAGTTATTTTTTTTATGTAATTTTCTTTTTATATTATGTAATTTAAAATTTTAATTGTTAGAAATAAAAAAAAGTTATAGTAATTAAAACCACCAACGAATATTCTTTTCTTCCCTACTATGTCCTTCTGTTAAATCTATCTCACTTGGCTTTTTGCCAATTTTATACGCAACTGTGGGTGAACTATATACATTTTCTCGAAATTGTCAGAACAATGAAATAGATATAGTCAACCACCGATTGCATGCAAAATAGGTAAGCGGCCAAGTCAGATGGAAACAAATAGAGCGGCTTAATAAGAGAGAATGGTATTTTCGGAGGGGTTTAAATGACAGTGGGTTTAATTACTTTATTTTTAATCAGTAAAACTTTTAATTACATAGCATCAAAAGAAAATGAGTTGAAAAAACCCAGACTTATCATTAAACCTTTTTCGTTCATAACTGCTTGTACCGCGTTTATCTGACTAGTCCCCCTAGCACCCACTTTCGCTTTTAAAATGGATGGGGTTTTCCTACACAATAGAGGGTGAAGCTATATTTTTCTAAAGTAGTTGTGAACTAGAAGTTTGCTTTTTAGCAATACTTTAATGAGTGATATTTCATCAAAATTAACCAGTTTCTGGGACAAATCTATGACACCTTTGGTGAACACAAAAATTGCATGGGTCCAATAGTGCAAATTATCTTTGCATTATTGAACTTTTATGACCAATAAAACTTAAAAAAAATATTAAATAAATATATTTATATATATATTGAGGGGTCTGAATGTGAGGCACTTGAGAATTTTTGTATAACGGATGTTATTTTGCTTTTGTTGTACAATTTGATTCTGTTGTGATTGTTGTAAAGTTTATCATACCATACTCTTTTCTTTTACAAATCTTTCTTCTTTTGACATCGTCTATGACGTGAATAGATACCTGAAAGAAACCGTGTACACTAATATGCTGCAATTTGATGATGACAATGAAAGAAATTTCGTCATTCTTTTTAATATAGTTCTGTGCTGATTAATTCTAATAGTTAAAGTTTGTTTATCCTACAGAATTCAAGTTGACATTTGAAGAGATAAATGCAGTTGCTGATTATATAAGCTGGGGAAAGAATGCTATCGGTACCAATTTCTTTCAGGAAACTGTGGGCATGTTTAACATCTTTTATCGGAACATTTTTTAAATTTAAGAGTATAAGTTGATAAAGGAATTGAAGAATTTCCTGAATGGAACGAAAGATAACAATCAGGTGATAATGAACTAACACGTCGCAATGCATGTACCAGCTATATGCTTGTATATACACAAAGTACATGCACGTTCTACATATTTATACCAAAAGATGAGATTTCTTATCCAGACCAAATGCCAAAGTATAATTTAATTGAATTTAAATGACTTACTACAACATTGAGATGCATTGTAAATGAAATACCCTAGTCAATTTTATTTATCTCATCAAAAGCATTCCCTTCAATAATACAAAAATTAATTGAATGTATTAATGGATCGGAAGATTGTCTAGTTTTATTGGAGGTTATTTAAGAAATTCAAGTTATGCTATCTTAATTAAGGAATGAGAAATACCCGAGATATATCGCAGACTAAACATGAGAACGGAGGAAATACAAGCTGCTGAATTTAAGCAATTAATATTAAAGAGACCCAGTATTTTTAATTGATAAATATTTCGTTAAAATTAAATTGTGTTTTTGACTGTTTAAGACAATACATTTAAAAATTCTTTTATTATCTATTTTTTAGACAGTTTTAGTTCATTTAAATTTCAATTCTTTTTAATGATTTTAATATATTTTTTTACATTTATTAAATTTTTTCAAACTTTTATTTCTTCGTTTGTGAAAGTGTTTTATAAGATTATGCATGGATTTTTATATGCCTAATATTAGATTTAACTTAAAATTTTTTTTTGCCATGTACTGTGACAAATAATAAAAATCTATCAATTTGTTTAATTCTTTTTAAAAAAATCACAAAGTTTACAACGCTAATTCCATATATAAAAATTGAAAGATCCCCCCCCCCAAAAAAAAAAAAAAAAGATTTTTATTTTTAAAATTTAAAAATTGAGAAAAAATGAACATGGAGAAAAACTTTAAGTTTTTCATTTATGGAAAAACTCCCTTTAACTTCACGGCTATACAAATGACATGTATATTTACAAAAGTAAAAGAAATATGTGTATAACTTGTGATTTCTTAATGACAATTCGCAATTTTGTGACGAGAATTAAAAACGGCGATTGTTATTCCTTGATTTTACGAAAATCAAAATAATATTGCTTCAAAAATAAGGAATCTCAATTCGAAGAATAATTCTTTTGAAAGAAAATGACATAAAAATGATGTAGCAGGACAATGTGTGAATTTTTGCAAACCTACCTCTTGAGTTTCCTACAGAAGGTATCGAATGTTTGAAGACCAGGAGCAATGAACACGTGTAAAGATCGATATTAGAATTACATCGCAGTGAGACATCTCTAAGACATGATATTCTCTACTCCAGAGAGTCGAATTCCTTTTTGTAAGGTATTTCTTTAGAGGTTGTTTATGTTTGTGATAGACATCAGCAATTTTTTTTTTTTTTTTTACTTTAAGACAAAATTATTCATATTCTATTCTGAAAAATCCAATTACTACTATAAATCAAACTGGAAATCAATAACTAATTATGAGCTGTACATAGTATTCATGTAATAAACTATTGTAGTTGGAACGAACATTCGAGCGATGATCCTCAAGTATTTACAGAAAAGTCTTAATGTTGAAACATAATAAAACCTTGAATACTAAGTCATTGAATGAAGTTGTACAAAAAGCAAGTAGAGAATGCATACTTCACGCATTGCACCTGCATAAGAAACAGCTGAATCCACACTGGTCTCGGAGAAAAAAGAAGGATCACACTTAGATTTTCACTACCCATCTTCTTTGAAACTTCAGAAGCATCTGAATATTAGCGGTAACAGTTTGACATCATAAAAAATCACATAAATGCAGATCTATATTAGTGTAAAAATAGACTCAATCCAGTAATATTGAGGATGTTTGTCTGTTTGGCATTACTGCGTTTTTAAAAGTAAAGTAACAACAAAAATTAAAAAAAAAAAAAAAATGAATGCTCATGCTTACGATATAATACCCAGATGTAACTCCATCATCCACATTTGCTATACTCACTTAATAGGCTAACCGCATTAAGAAAATTAAAGAATAAAATAAAAATGTATAAATATGAAAATACTCCATTACTGAGTATGTATGGTATTTATGTTTTTGGAGCTGGATTTCATTTCCATATTTTTTTCAGAACGGCACACAATTGTAATTGTATAATCTTTTAAGAAGTTTCCATCATACTAAGTTTCCGTTGAAAATATAATACTGTAGTAACTAGTTTGTAAATAAAAAACAAAACTACTT
The DNA here is from genome assembly GCA_021605095.1 of Caerostris extrusa. NCBI lineage: Eukaryota > Metazoa > Arthropoda > Arachnida > Araneae > Araneidae > Caerostris > Caerostris extrusa. Next base: position 33,161 of record BPLR01008518.1, on the reverse strand, counting down.
TTATTACAACACATTACTAAATTAGCCCGACACATCTGAATATATATAACTTTATTCTGAATAATATGTTTATCACTAAAATACGTCTCTATATAAATATTAAAAAGTAAATTTCCTTTAATGTCAAATGGCATGTCTTATTTGTGAGAGGCATACTTCTGCCCTTTTATATTTTGAACAGCGTTATAATAACGTTTTACTATGCAACCCTGCATCAAATTATATTAAAATCTCAAAAGCGAATCTTTATTATTTTCACATTTCATCCTAAATTTGTGGAGAACAGCTATACATTCTAATTAGTACTTTTATAATTTAATACTTTCATTATTTATTGTAACTCTTTAGTTTATCACAGAAATAAAAGACACCGAAACATTTATTTAGAGGGTATTATTTTTACATAAGGGAATAGCTGTATTTTAATAAAATCTGTGTTGCTTCAAATAATCCCGGTTATCTCCAGGGACATATTTTTCAAAGTGAATAATAAACAATTTTTTATTATTATTTTATATTTCATTTATTTTTATATTGACAGTAAGCCAATAAACCAATAAAAAAAAAAAAGTGATATTAAAAACATAAACAAGTAATATAAAAAAAAAAAATTTCTAAAGTCAATTCCTACTTTTTTTTTCACTATATTGCAGAAAGTCCTTTATAAATAATTTTCATTCATTTTTTAAGTTTAACTGGCGCCATATATTGGTAGATATATGCAACTTAAATCTAAAAAAACTAAATTTAATTAATTAAATTTAATTAATGAATTAATATTTGAAAAAACTGTATTAACATCAGTGTCATCCACTTCAAGTTAAAAAAATGTATTTGAACTTGAGTGGATGAATAAAAAGTATTTTATTAACGATTAAAAATTTGAACAAGATATATATAGGGAGAGTGTGAGCTAATAGAAGGAATTGAAATAACAATATCTTCATTTGTAGCGATGAGCGTTAATGGTTAATTACGAATGGAATGATTTCGTAATATTCAGGGCATTATGGGTAACATTTTTCTCAAATATATTCTTCTTATTTCATATAAAACATGACAACTTACAGGACTTTAGATTTCTATTTTTCTTACGATAGCGATCTAAACGGCCTACAATATTTGTTAAGCAGTTTTTTTTTTTTTTTTAAACTCTGATGTTTTATTTTACTTATTTCCATGTTGAGGGATTATTATTAAATAGTTTTTCGATTGACTGTCATTTTTTTCAAATAAAATAATATTAACTATATAAACGTAAAAGAACAATATGAAAACTGATGAAACTATATAAAAAAACTATATTAACTATTTAAACGTATGAAAAATTATCTCAATTATTTTGTAATGAATTTTCCTTTTTTTTTATCAGTCAAATTTCACCTTCAGAGTGACAAGATCTCTTTTTGAAGGTAAATTGTTGAATGTTATGAAACATGGTGTACCATCGTTTCTCCTGTAGTAATATTTGATGAATGGTTTACCATCCAAGAGCTCTTAAGCATTCGAAATGGTCATTCCAAAGGCTTCTTTCTGTTCCCGACTTCTTCACATGGTTTCTTCTACATTCTTTGATAACATTGCTTTTTCAGTCGAGGAAATCAATTAAGTGGATTAGACATTCTACGTAATGCCCCAGTATCTAATGTTGTCCCATTTGGAGCCTACAAATGAGACAACATTAGATACTATGTCCTCCAATTAACCATTTGTCAACCATACCGCTGGGATACGAAGGCCAATAAACCGATATGATATCAAATATATTTTGGTATAAGAATATCTGTTAATCTTATTTTTGTCGCTAACTAGGCAATAGCCTGCACAAATTAATAGTCAGGAGGAATGCTTTATTCTCAACTGAAAGTGTTCCAATACGAATAAAAGATTTTGTTCCCTTTTCTTTAAGAGGACTTTAGTTCATTCTATTGTTTTTGTTTTTTTACTATTCCTTTAAAAAATGACAAAATATTATCACAATTTTTAAACCAGTTTACGAGATTTGAAATTTTAATCTCCAATACATTTTTCTCGCAGCTACTTTAAAAGTAATAAAAATCTAGATCCCCATAACTGATACTTCGTATTTACCAGTACCTCCCTTAGAAATTATTGACCACCTCCCACCTTTTTCATTTTCATTCCAAAATCCATAAAATCTTTGACATTTATTCAGTTTATTTCCAAATAGCACAATATGAATTGGTTTGGGGTTTCAGATAAACTTAAGTTTTATTAATTACAAGAGAAATGAGTGTTGAAATCAAAGGACAATTATCACTGCAAATATTTAATTTTTTTTCAAAATAATATTTATATTTCAATGTTTATCGAAAAAGATAGTTTTCTTTACATCTATAGAAAAATAGAAACAGTCATGTCTCGAAATTTTTTTTTTATATCAGAAAGATCTTTCGAAGATCTGTAAAAAAATTCGTTCTTAAACTTTTGAGTAAATAAGTCATAGTTTCAAATACTTATAACAATGGGCTGAAAGAATTCCTGATATAAGAAACTGATATTCTTCTTCAAAATTAATCAGGTATTTAAACAGCAGGAGATTTAAAAAATAGCATACTACAGTATAGACAAGAGTTCTAAAGGTTATTTAAAAACATTGGTCTTTAATAATAACAAAATAAAAAAAAATCTGAAATGGAATCAGGATCTTAAATAGGTAAAAAATTGAAGTTTGGAGTTTTTGCAAATCAGTGGGATTCGGTAGTATTTTTGATAACTCAACCTTAATCTCACACAATTATATTATCCTATTTCCTTAATAATTATTGACCATATGCTATGTAATATTTATTTGTGAGAAATAACCACTTCTTATAGTTGATACTGCATTACGGAAGTAATCTTGCTATTTGAAATGAATTTAATGAATATCTTTTAAATAATTGGGTCAAGACAATATAACATGAAAATTTTAGCTAAAAATGTAAAAATAATATCAAGTTTACAACAATAGACGTATTTTGCGATGCACATTATAAATGTTTTAAAATTTTCAGAATGGGCTTAATTCGTTTACATCATCTGAAGATCAATATTATAAGAGCCAGTAGATGTAAATTGTGTTTTCCCATTTTATCACATGAACCATTTTCAAAATTTATTTCAAAAAACTATTTATAGATGTCACTACGAAAATCTATAAAACGAAAGTCATACCATATTGTATTATCTATCTAGTTGGCTTCATTTATTTTTGTATTATATTTTTTTACAAATATTTTTTTCAAAAAGAATTTGCGTAGATTTTTATAACAAACAACCTTGAATTTAATACGAAACAACTGTTTAATAATGTCACGGGTATTTGATTTTTTTTTTTCCTAAGCAAAATCAATATTTCACCGAGGCAGAAAGTATTCAAAAATGGCCAAGAAATTGTCACTTTCTACCGCATCGAACTAAAATCATGAGAGGCAACGAAAAGTACTTGGCTGTCAGGCTTCTTTTTGGGGATAGGTAGTATATTCAAATAAGAAAATATTTATTTTTTCAAATTAAACAAATTTTTAAAAAACGAAGAATTTTTGAGTGTTAATTCGTTTCTATAGAAAATTTTTTTTAATAAAAACATTAAAATAACATTTATTAGTGTTGTCAAATTTATTGACGCCTATTTATATTTTCGAAACTAACTAAAAATCAAGTTCCGTCGTAAATTTGCGGATACCAGCTATTCATTCTAATAATTTTCTTAAATATTTTCCTCATATATTCTAATCTTTTAATAATACTATCATAAAAATAAAAGACATAGAAACGTTTATGAAGAAGATATTATTCTGATATAAGGTTAACATAAAAAATTATATTGCTAAAAAAAAAACTGGATTATCTCAAAGGACAAAAAAAAAAAAAAAAAAGGGGGGGATAGGGAACAATAAACTTTTGTTTGTTTTGTTTGATTACGCTTATTAAACGTTTTTCACATAATTGAATCAGTATTATTGAAGGGTTTTTGAACGTTTGAAAAAAAAAAAAATTTTTTTTTTTTTGAACGTTTAAAGCGTTTATGAAACATTATTGGAACTTTTATTTTGCTGTTGTTGCTATGATTTATAAAAAATAAACAAAAAATACCGATATAAACATTTATTTCCTTATTGTAAGAAAGTTAGAGGGTGTGGTAACAGTATCTCTTATTAAAGGAGGATTGGTTTGTCGCTCTACGGCCATTCTGTGCATACTTTAGGCTAATTAGACCGGGACCTACAGTTTAACGCAGATTCCGAACCACTCACAAACATCCATGCCACCACCAGGATTCGAACCTGGAGCCTGTATTAATGGAGCAGCAAAGGTAAAAATTAAGAACCACTGCCTCAGTGGAATAGGTTTCAAAAGTGAGGTTCAAAAAAAAATTTTTTTCGAGGGGCCATAAAAAATGTGAACATTATCTCCTTTTAAGATTTTTTTTTTTATTTTCACGTTAAAAGGTTTGAATTATCTTTTTGGTATTAATATTAATTATTTTTACTTAAAGAAAAAAAAATTCTAAATTTTTGTGATTAGTTGCACATATTTTTGAAAGAGGGTTTATTACCTTTATATAATAAAATATAAACTTTATACCTTGTTGTTCCCTTTTAACTTTCCACATCGATGCTAGGGGTTATTGGAAAATTTCAAAAGCGGTCGATGTTGTACTCCATTTGTATAATAAAATATAACATATTTATTTCCATATCGATGCTGGGGCTCATTGGAATTTAGATTTGAAAGGTTTTTAAATTTGAAAGGGGATCGCCAACCAAAAGTTAAGAACAAATGTACTAAGGGATTCAACGAAGTAGTTCAAATAGATACCGGTTTAATTCAAACATTTTCAACAGATAAAAGCCATTTATCGGTTTTAAATATTCCTGTTTAAATGGTGTTTTGCAAAAAACTGTTTTTAACGATTTAGTCGAAAAATAAATTGTTCAAACTTTTGAAATGAAATTATTAGTACATACTATATTAGAACCACATATCCCTGGTAACAAAAATAAGTCTTAAAATCCCCAAAGCATAAATTTTCAAACAGTGTTTATAAACCTGTATTCACACATTAATATACTTTAATAAGTATTTAAGTGAACATTTTTAGCACAAACAGGGTAAATATGAATGAACTTATTAAATTGTGAGTAATTTTTTTAATAAATTTGTTCTGTAAGACGAAACAAGTAAATAAATAGATAAAGTATAAGGTGATTATTTTAATTTAGGTGGGATGATTTACTTATTCTGCTGAATACTTTAACAACATTTGAGCATTCTGTGAGTCATTAATGAAATTTGTAGTATCCAATTTACATTTCTGAGGATAAAATAGAATTATGCAAAATTCTTTAGAGCGGTGCAGGAAATGTTGCTGTAGAGAACATTGCAAGGAAAGACCTCTTATCTGTGTAAGCGGTAGAATAAATTTATTTGTTCAAAATTTTCAGCAGTAAAGTTTGAGGTGAAAATTTGATCGATTTCTGAAGTTAACGCTATACATTTTTATTTTTGAAGGCAATTAAAGAGTGCAGAATACCTGCAAGACATTTTTTGTGATCGCAATGAATCAGTTGGAGGTAAAAAAAAAAAAAAAAAAAAAAGGATTATAGCAATACAAGCATTAAAGACGTAGGTTGTTGTTACTAATCCTCAATGTTCGGCAGCGCGGGACACCCATGAGTAGTCTACTCATGGAGGGAGGGAAAGTGGACAACTTCTGTTGTAATGGAGCCCTAGTAGGTAGAAATCTGGCTTGGCTCTTAGACGTTGAAGAAAAATGGCAGTGCCTTCTGGATGGACTATCCTGCATTCGCATATCGTATGGGAGAAAACCCGGAAAACTCCCACCACGTAATCTAACTAACGAGCCAAGATGCTGAACATCGCAAAAGCCATTGATTCTCCCCGTTTTTGAAACAGTGTCTACAACAATGCCACCAGAGGATTGAAGCCCTAATGCTCACCAACTGCGCACGTTACCACTCAGCCGTGAGTCGACTGTTACAAAATGCCCATCGTTAAGGAATTATCGTTGAGGAATGCCCATAGAGCTGATGGGGAGTAATGATGTAGGTGGATGAAGGGTGCTTTATGCACAATGGCACGCAATCGTTTCCCATCTCACATAAGTACAGTAGTATTGTATCAAATGTGGCAGGGTTTTTTTGTGTAACTATTATATTCGTCGGGGACAGTAACAGTGTTCAAGACAGACGAACCCTGATTCACCTTTAAGAGTGATAGTGCTCACTACGTCAGAAAAGTTGTTCCAAAAACGTCGGTACAACTAACCCTTAGATCGAGGAGTCATGATCCTTGTGAGTGAAGGGGACTTTATGCACAATGCCAGACCACTATTTCAAGCCTTTGACATAGATACAATGACATTACAGCGATATTGTATAGAGACTTTCCTATGTATTTTTATCATTTTTTTCGGCGAGACTCAGTTCATAGAGGATAATGCCGCGCACAGGGGTCAGTTGAAGTTTTCAGAAATACTAAAAATGGAAGGTAGTGCACGTACGAAATGGCCTGTATACTCCATGGACTTAAATTCCAAAGAAGACGCCGGGGATGCCCTCGACAAACGTGCTGTTTAAGGAAATCAATGTGCCCAAACCATGCAGGAATTCAAAATGGGACGGGGATAATTCTTCTCAATAGTTTAAAAGACATGCCAAATCAGATGCCATCAGTATCCTAGAACATCATGCTTCTTACTGAGGGTATTTCAATACGAATGAGTATTTTTCTTGACTTAAAATGGTTCAAAATAGTCACTTCATTTATATTGTTTTACTATGTTGAGGAATCTATGCCATTTGTATGAGAAATATTACATAATAACTCTACTGAATATGTACAAAGTTCGATCACTGTTACATGCCCCAGTATGTAGCGGCCTGATGGTCAATTGGCTAGCGCTCTGGCTTTTGGTACCACAGACTCCAGGTTCGAATCCTGGCTGTGGCAAGGATGTTTGTGAGGGGTTCGGAATCCACTTTAAACTGTAGATACCGGTCTGTTTAGCCCTCTTGTGCACAAGATGACCGTAGAGCTAAAAACAAATCCTGTGCAAGACAAACTATAGCTTGCCTCACGGGAGAGAGAACAAAGAGAGTTGAGAATTGAGTAGGGCAAAAGCCATGGCTACTGCGAGGCAAGAATTTCCACGAAAAAATCAAACCACCTTAAGTAAATTAAGAAATATATACATGAAAAGAAAACATAATCTCACTAATACGTTGTTGAGAAAAATGTATATTATTAATTTTTTATAGTTTTATATTAAGTTTTTTATTTTGTTAATAAATGTTTTTATATTATTAAGATTTAAAATCGAGAATTCTTTGCCAATCGGATCTTAATAGTATATATATATATAAAATAATAGGAAAACTTTTAGAGAAAGATAAATTTAAATAATTATGCTTGTCAAAATAACTGTTAAAATCCAATTGGTAAAGAATTCTCGATTTTAAATCTTAAAAATATTAACAAAATTTATTAACAAAATAAAAAAACTTAATATAAAAATTAATAATATAAATTTTTTCTCCACATTTCTGAGACCAGGATGTATTTTTCTTTTTTTTTATGGTAAAATCATAAATGACAACCTAGAAAGAACTATGATTCTGCTACACCAGACGAAAAAATTGCTTAAAAACAGGATATTAATGGTTTGGTTTGTCGCTCTACTGTCATTTTGTGCACACTTTAGGCTAATTAGACAGGGACCTACAGTTTAACGTGGATTCTGAACCACTCACAAACATCCATGCCACAGCCAGGATTCGAACTTGAAGCCTGTGATCAGGATATTGATGAGCGATGTCATTCAAATATTTGATTGATAAGAAATTATACATTTGTGAATTTTATCGAAATATAACAATCACTAACAGCAACTATACATAATATGCTGAAAAAAATAATAAAGAAGCAAAACTACTATTCATATATTTATAAAATAAAATGAATAAAATAAACCACAATGATATTTAATGACGAAAGGGTGAAATAACATTTAATGGAAAGAATTTTCTTTTGCCAAGAGAAGATGCAACGGTAAAAGTTTTAGTACCACTGCCACGGTGGGATCCATTTTTATGCGTTTTGGTTCAAATAGATTTTGCTGTGGAAGTAAAAAGCCAATCCAACCTGCAATGTTGGCGCTCGCCAAACGTAGAGTGTCCTCGGGCAGGAAGGTTGATGGGTCGTTCGGTTGCCATAGTGACGCACGTGTTCTGCGCTGCTCGCGAAGGATTTGTTTGCTTATAGAATGTCGGCCAACCTGGCGAAGAAACGCAAATGCACTCGGCCAAAAACTCCCCCTCAAAAAAAAAAAAACATCTGCCTCATTGGCCAGCAGGAAAAAAAAATGCATCTTAATAAAGGGTTACATTATAGATATATCCTCACATGCGATTCTTAAACAAAATCACATCCTGCATAAATTAGTAAAGAATCATTTATTTATTTACAAAAAATTGTATGTATGTACTACAATATTTATACAATATGTATGTATGTATGTCTTAAAACAAAATCGCGTATCACGTATAAATTAGTTAAATTCAAATTCACGTAAATTAAGTCCGTAAACAAAACTCCCTCTGAAAAAACGAATCTGCCACATTTGCCAGCAGGAAAAACAAATTCAAAATGTTATCTTAATAAAGGGTTACATTATAGATATATCCTCACATGCGATTCTTAAAACAAAATCACATCCTGCATAAATTAGTAAAGAATCATTTATTTATTTACTTAAAAAGTATTGTATGTATGTACTACAATATTTATACAATATGTATGTATGTATGTCTTAAAACAAAATCGCGTATCACGTATAAATTAGTTAAATTCAAATTCACGTAAATTAAGTCCGTAAACAAAAACTCCCTCTGAAAACGACATCTGCCACATTTGCCAGCAGGAAAACAAATTCAAAATGTTATCTTAATAAAGGGTTACATTATAGATATATCCTCACATGCGATTCTTAAAACAAAATCACATCCTGCATAAATTAGTAAAGAATCATTTATTTATTTACTTAAAAAGTATTGTATGTATGTACTACAATATTTATACAATATGTATGTATGTATGTCTTAAAACAAAATCGCGTATCACGTATAAATTAGTTAAATTCAAATTCACGTAAATTAAGTCCGTAAACAAAAACTCCCTCTGAAAAAACGACATCTGCCACATTTGCCAGCAGGAAAACAAATTCAAAATGTTATCTTAATAAAGGGTTACATTATAGATATATCCTCACATGCGATTCTTAAAACAAAATCACATCCTGTATAAATTAGTAAAGAATTATTTATTTATTTACTTTAAAAAAATACTGTATGCATGCACAACAATTTTTCAGATTTGTAGTCCGATATCAATGTTTTGAAATTTAATACTTAGAAGATAATTTTTGCAAATGAAGAATTGACTTTATTGGAAATAAACATAAAAACCTGTGATTAGGATCAACAATAATATTATCCCTTGGGACAGTCCCCTTGGATTAATATTATCCCTTGGGAACTAAATGGTTAGAAGTTATTTTGTATCAGCATTTAACTTGAAAACAACATTTTCTGCACACCGAAACTACATTTCGTAATGCCTTCAGAAAACACCACCCACTTATAAATAGAAATTCTACCATGACCAGGGATAACAAAATTCTTCTTTATACTGCTATGCTTCGCCCAATTCTCACGTAAGCTTGCCCGGTCTTGTCCTATGCAGCTAAATATTACTTAAACATGCTTGAAACTTTACAAAATATCACTATCCGCCAAATGACCTCTGCTAAATGGCTGATTCTGATATCTATAAAGCTATTCACATTCCTTCTTTAAAAGATTTTCTTAAACACATCTATATTAATTTTTTAAACACGCTTATGAATCATGAAAATACTGCAATCCAGGAGATGGACTCTTACGTTCCCAATTATGATTTAAAACGTCCGCTCAAAATTATAATTTAACTTTTAAATATTCTTTATTTCTTTTATTTGTTTATGATTGTAAGTTAATTTTATTATATTTGTAAATATATTCTGAGCAATTTTCATTGCTTCAACTGTATTTATCCTATCCTATCGGAGATGGAGCCCCCAGGGGCTAAAAAGCACCAAAAAATACGTCTACCGTAAGAAATGACTTGATTCTTTTTCCTATGTATTCTAGTGCATCCGTTCTAAATCAGTTGTTGCAACAAAAAAAAAAAAAAATGTATTCAAAACATTTTTATCAAATGAATATTATTAAATATATTCTTATATATATTTAATAATATACGAATTAAAAAAAAACATAATGAATAATAATAATTTGAAGAGAAGTTTCGTGGATATTATTTGCAAATGATACACTCATGTCCATAAATTAAGGATAATGAAGTTCAGGCAAAGAAAGAGACAGAAGCAAAACAAATTTGACTTATTTGTAAAGTCTATTTATTAAACAAAAGGTAAAGAGCAAAAAAAAAAAGATGCTATATGTTTGACATAATTAATAAAAATTGCGATTTTTACTCCCTGGAGCAAATTTCAAAAAGAGCCTATTTACAAAAAACAGTATAACATGGTTAGTATGATGGTTAATATGGAGTATGTCTCCCGGACGATGGAATACAGGCCTTACAACGCCTAGGTATGCTGAGTATCAAATTATCAATCTGATCTTGGGGAATATTACACCACTCATCAAGCAATGCCCTCCGAAGTTCCGGTTGACAGGTGGGAGGGGGTTGACGGGCTGCATTCGTCGGCCAAGCATATCCCACACATGCTCTATTGGATTCAAGTCCGGTGAGTATGCTGGCCAATCCATACGGGTGATATCCTCCAATTGAAGGCATTCGTCTACAATGTTTGCACGGTGAGGACGGGCGTTGTCATCCATAAACAGAAATTCAGCACCCATGGCGCCCCGAAACAAACGTACATGTTGTTCCAGAATGACATCCCGATAGATGTCGAATGTCATCGTTACACTCTGAACATGCAAGTCAGTTCTGGGACCAAGAATAATTCCTCCCCAAACGAGCCATCCTGCACCACCGTAACAGTGTCGTTCAATGGTGTTCTCTTGGTGGTAACGGGTACTTGGCGCTCTCCATATGAAAGTCCGGCGATAATCAGATTGCAAACTACACCTGGACTCGTCGGAAAACATCACACAAGACCACTGTTGCGGTGTCCGCAATGCATGCTCTCTACTCCAGGTTAATCGCAGGCGACAGTGAGTTGCGGTAAGTGGAACACATCTGACAGGCCTACGAGCATATAGACCAATGTGCCCTAAGCGTCTGTACACGGTCTGCCTTGAAACTGTCGTACCGGTAGCTGAAGAGAGCTGACGAGACAGGTCTGATGCTGTGCTCCGTCTGTTTCTTTTGGCAGTAACTGCTAAATACCGGTCCTCGTTCGGCGTTGTAACTCGGGGGCGACCTGTGCTGTAACATCTACTCACATTACCATCATCTTGGAATCGTTGCCAAAGCCTAGAGATGACACTCTGGGTGACTCCAAGTTCCTCGGATACTTCTAACTGGGTACGTCCACATTCCAGTCATCCGATAATTCTACCCCGTAAAAAAAATCATCCAAATGCTTCCTTTGTGCCATAACTATGCGGTTATTGCACTGAAAGGCTTTTAAAGCGCTTGTGAACAGTTTTACTTCTTTGCCACCATTCTTTATATACCCCTCTCTTACACTCTCGTCATTGTGACGTACTATCCGCGCCATCTGGTGGTTTCCTGTAATTTGCATATTCTTCTTCAATAATAATTCTGTGTGATAATTCTACAGGTGAAATTTTTATTTTAGAGTTCAATTTCTGTGTGATTCTGAATGATCCTTCATTTATGGACATGAGTGTATTTTCTATTGAAGTGGAAAACACATCACACGAATCATCAATTGGATTAAAAAAATATTGCATTCTATTAAAACATAGTGGTGACGACATATTGCTTCGGGAGATGTTTACTGACTTTGAAATAGGAAATTTAATTTATATAGGAAATAAAATTTTATAGATACGATCAGTGTAAACAAAAATTTTTTTTCTTGTTTATATTTCCGTGTTAAGTCTATTCAAAACTCATTTGCATTGTATTCCATTGATATAATGTATAGCAAATCTCAAATATTTTCCCAGATTTTTCGAAATTATGAAAACTTAGTTACACTATCTTAGTTAAGCTATCTATCCAGATAATTGGAAGCTTGATCTCCTTCCCATTCAAGACTTCCTAGTGGATGGCGTTCAACGATGTGAGATTTTAGTATCCGGAGAAAAACCACTTTTAAAAAATAGTCTTTTCAAAACAAAAAAATCTCATTTAACTGAAAGTAATTTCTGTAAAGGAACAAAACGAAATCTAACATTCTCATTAAATCATACAACAAATGCAAACAGACATTTTACCTAATAATTGTCACATTAAAAACGTTTGTTACTTGTACTATTTAAAGAAATATTAATTCAATGTCACATTTCGTCACATTTTGTACAGATTAAATCGAACATTTTGAACAGAACATTTTTTAAGTAGCATAGGTTGTTTAGTACATAAATAAAGTTATCTGTGGGGAAAAAATGTCGAAATGAATCTTTTAAAATTAAATATGTGATATACATAGAGGAAAACTAAAAAAATGAATTTGAATTTGTATATGAGCTGCTATAATACAGCATTAAAGATTCCATACATAAAAGGCATTATTTTTACATTAAATTTATTTCAAAGACATTAAAATAAAACTTTTCAAGTAGCATATTTTTATTTGCATATGTTCATTAGAAAATGAACTTTGAAAAGGAACTCTTGAATATGAGGGTGGATTACATAAATGTTTCCGTTAAAGTATCGAATCATCATAAATTGCTAAATTGAGGAATAGAATTTTTCACTGTTCTAACAAAATGCCACAAAGCAAAAAATGAATGTATGAGTTATTTTTGCATCTACTGGAGGAATGAAGTACTTTCAAAGCCAGAGATATAACAATCAAAAAGCAGGCAATGCCTCTCATAAAGCAGCCCAGCGACTATTTTTATCTAAAGCTTACAAAGTGAAAAATTATCTTTAAAAAATCTCACAACTGCAATAGAGAAAACTTGCTTATTACGTGGTAAATAAAAATGACATTGATATCAGTATTCAACAAAAATAATTCTTTAATATTTACAACAACTATTCAGAAAATGTCCACATTGTTTATAATGTATAAGAAATTTAGAATACTAGAGAAAAAAATTGCATTTAAGAATTAAATCTTACTATCAAGAATGTGAAAAAGAATGTTCTATCACCCACCCGCGTAGAAATAGCAGATGGACATATTTAAAAATAAAAGTTTTTTTTTTTTTTTTTTTTTTTTAATAAATCTACCTTTCAAGCATTTAGTATCTTGAAAAATCTCAGCAACCATGCTATGGAGATAACATAGCACCCTCTTTTAACTGAGAATGTAGATACTTCTAGAATCCAAGGTCACGATGAAAGTTGTCAACAGTTTCGTTGATGCAGTGAGGAAATTCTTGACTGGGGAACCTCAGAGGATGAAATACGCCGGCCCCTCTTCAGACATGAGGGAAAATGTCACTGAAATGGACTCGGTGAAACTTTTTTTTTCTCCTGTAGTGCCACAGAGAAATGCAGCAGCTTTATGGATGAATTAGAAAGAAAATGGCAGCTCTATCGAAAATGTTTGATGTCAATCTATATTTAGTATCCTCGGGTCCCATTATAAAATCCTATGTTAGAAAACAAAACAATAAGAAATGCTATCTCAAAGATCTTAAGCCTTTAAAAACAATGCAGGATTTAGCTTAACTGAAAAGTTACTTAATGCTATGCTTAACAGTTTTAAAAAAGAAATGCGTTATATGCGCCAATATTTTTTGGAATGAAATTTCAAATATTTGAATATTATTTATTTTTTTGAAAAATAAACAAATGTATGTTTGTATTTGTTGTTCAAGTAATATAATAATTAAAGATACTTCGTCAAACACCTTCTGTATTTGTCGTGAAAAAAAATAAGATCAAAAATTAGTGTTACTCATTGAATTGACTACCAAAAAACATATGATGTTGAAAAACTAAGTCAGTGAAATCTTTAAAACTAATTCTAAGATCCCTCTTATTTTAATTATTCATTTTTCTTTGCATTTTTTAAAAATTAAATATAATAAAGTAAAAAAAACACCTGTCGAGCTTATCAAATTCACCAAAACCTGCTCTCCTAATGTAAAATTATCTGTTTCCAAACTCCACAGCCTATACCGTGTGGTAACTCATATCTTCAATTTATGCTTTACACATTTATTCAAATAGAAAATAATTTAAATAATTTGAAAAGAACAAAAAATTTATATGTTCAATCTCTGTTCAGAAGAATTTAAATTTTTGAAATCTTTAAATCTGAAGAAAATGAAGTACGGACGTTCGAATTAATTTTTACATCCTATTTTAGAGATGAATGATAGGTTATTTAGCCATATTTGTGCCAATGGAACGGACACCATAGGGCAACTAATCATACTTTTCCAAATCTAAATACAACAGCAGCTGTTGAAGCATCCTTCATGCAAATCGAACAATATTAGCACGCAGCGTTCTGTAATAGCAAAATTTTATCGAACAATATTAGCATGCAACATTCTATGTTTGTAAAGTTGTATCGAAGACAGTAATATTAGCATGTATCATTCTATAATTGCAAAGTTATATCATGTTTAGTCTATGATTGTGTTTTGAACGCTCTTTCAAAAATAACTACAGATAAGGAATGAAGTTAAAGTTGGATGTTGCTATTAACGAATCAAAAAAACAAAATTAATTTTTTTTCAGAACTTTGCTTAATAAGAATCAATTTTATTGAAAGAATTTAAACAAAAACAGGACTCTCCACAAAATGATTCAATTTAGAACAGAATAATTTTTATAGAAGTATACTGTATCAATATCATTTACATTTTTTTAAGAAGCTTTTAGAGAGGAGGTACTAATTATTATTATTATTTTATAATTTTTGAATCTTTACTTTTTTTCAGTAAGGTAAAATTCTGGCACCTTCCATCTCTTTGACCTTTTACTAATTAAATATCATAGTGACTTTTAAGATTTTTTCAGTTTTTTGTATTTGCAATATATTTGTGTTTTCTATCTCAGAATTAAACTGTACAGATTATTATTATTATTACTTGCAATCAATTATTTTAAATGTAAAGATAATAAGTACAAAGATTCAATTTTTTATTATAAAGAAACCAGACTTGTTTTTAAGTGTTTTTTTTTTTTTATCTGATCCATAATCAGAAAATTTTATATATATTCCTAACATTTTATTCTGGTTTTGTTTTTGAGTTCATAGTAGCCAAATAAAAAATCCACAACTTAAACTAATTATTTAATTAAATCGTTTAATTAACCGTTAACTAAACAGTTTAATTTGTAACAATTTTTGACTTGAAACAATTATTTTGAGTTTATAATAATTCAAATTTGTGCACAAAAATGATTTTTAATATTTTTTATTTGCTTAAAGTTTAATTTTTGTTTAAGAAATATGTCACGCTCCCCTTTAATCATATTCCACCCTCCTGAAAACAGCGCCCTACAGTTTGAGAACTACCGATTTAGAATACTAGAAAATGAAAAACCTAATCCTTGCTATCAAGAAGAATGTCGTATGAAAATATAATATCCCATTGATACATACCTTGTGGAAAAAAAATGGAACAGGAAAATTCTCTGATAGAATTTTAATCAAATTTTGCTATTTTATAAAAGTACCTTTTAAACTGCATCTCATTTTATGCATTCTATTTATGAGTCATTCTACATTAATACGCCATCTCGTTCTTTGTTTTCAATTAACTTATAATGCTTAAATCTTTCAGATTATTCATTTTTTTCCATTTAAACATCATTAAGTAGTTTCCATACGAAAAATAAAACTTTCATAAGAAACAATTTAGACGTTCAATACCTTAAATTCAAGTTCTTCAAGAGAAAAAAATAAGCAATTCTATTTTGTAAAGTTAAATTAAAATTTTTGAATTTCTAAAACATCTGGTAATAAAACAGATAAGATTGATAATATAATAAATGATTCTTTGGTATTTTTTTTAATGAAATTCAAATTTATACCCTTATTTTAATTTTTGTAACATCCAACTACACAAAAAACCGAAACTTCGTTATTATTCCAGATGATGTTCCCTTCCTGTTATTATTAAAACATTTGAAGTTAAACTATCAATATTTCAAAACTGCCCGTATCTTTGACTCTGCAATATGGATAGAAACGGAATTACCAACATTTTATTGTTGAAGATATTCGCTAAGTGAACCGATAAATTTCAATCATTAAAAAATTATAAATTTCCATTTAAGGCAAAAACTTTTAAATGGAATTTTATAAAAATAGGTACAAATGTTTTTCATACTATTAAAAGGGCATGAATTAGAGATATTTAAGAAGAATTATTGTTACATGTTTATGCAATATTTAATTCTAAGGAGTAAGAGATTTTAATGAAAATTCTGGTGTTCTCATTTTTTGACAAAATCTTCGCAAGAAGAATACAAGGAGCACAGATGTACGAATGATAGAATTCGCATAGATGTATGAATGATAGAATTTATACGTATGAATCGCCTGGCACTCCAATAAATTATTACATTGTCTTCGCACAGCAATTTCAATTAAACAATATTTTCAGTGAGATGCAGTTTCAAACTAAAAGTCAATCAATCAGGGATTCTCTATTCAAAATAAATAGTAGAAATTTGAATTTGATTTAAATATTGTGCTATAGGGTCTAGCAGTTCTTCAAGTTCAAAGACGAAATCCAATTTTTAAAAGGAGCACTTTATATTATTTTAATAAATAAAAATAATTAATTTTTATCAATCAATGTTAATAATGACTATATTTCATTTCCCTTTGCTCAAATTCTTACCTCTAACCCTTTAAAAGAAAAAAACAATTTTAACAATTGAAATAATTTTGTAAATTTTCACAGTAGCAATTTTTTTTTAAGCAATAAGACTGAAATACTGAAAAAGAACAACAAAATAACGACTCACAATTTTATATCAGAAGCAGAAATTGTTTCCAAGGGATTAACATGATGTTTGCAACGCAATCGCTGGAGAATGCCAAGCACAAACTGTTTGCAGTAAATCCAGATGGTTAGCGGACTGACAATAGAACCCAGATTCACTGTGGAATCACCTGCCCTTTTTTAATTAGCCAGCCGTCTCAGCTTCCGTTTTAGATAAGCCTTTACCCAAAATATTAACAGATAGAGCTTCTCTGGAAATTATTGCTTATAACCTGGTGTATACCATCACGGAAATATATATTAGCATTTATGGTATGCAACCTACCATAAATTGTGCTGTTATGCATAAATTATTATTTATTAAAGTAAACTTTTAGAATCCATGGCATGCCTGCTAGTAAAATTTAAAACTGAAGTTGCAATATTACAATTTTTCCCTCTCATACTTGACTGGAACTATATAAATTGAAGCAGAACCTGTGCAAACAGACCTTTTCTGTCAGAATGTATTGATAGGATGTCAAAAATTCTTTTAAAACTATATTTTTTTAATTTCATTTGTATATATCAAAGTAAATATTACTATTAAAATAAGATCGATTTTTCCAAGGACTTACATACTTAATGAGATTTTTTTCACCAATTAAAAAAATTTTGGGAATCTTTTATTTTTTCGTTATTCTGACAAAACACCCAAAAAATTATAATGATGCTTTCATTATAGTTTCCAATCATAACTATGTTCTGAACCTTATTAACTCTCCTCATAAGTCATAAATCTGTTTCATATTTTAAAAAAATTTCTCTTTAATTTAATGAATTTTGTAAACGTTTACCGTTGCAAAGTTTTGAATCCTATTAAATTTTGAAAATTATATTTATAGATTTCTCTCATAACTAAAGCTACAAAATGATTTTCGTAAGTAAAGCGTTTGCTTTAAAATAAGACACACTAGACAACCTTTTTAACGTGATTAACTCTTATTGAACTTATATAATTTAATACGTGATCTTACACTTTTACCACAGTGGGCGTCTGTTTTGTATAGCGTGACAAAGTTTTAGTTCATCGGACAGATGGGGAGATGACGAAATTATAGAATCGAAGTACGTCGATGTTTACTTACACAGTTTTTATCAATTTGATTTTTGTAAAGCAACCATCCTCGTATTTCATAATTTTTTTATACCCTGAAAAAGTAAACACACATATTTAGTGGATTTCTTTTTTTTCCCCTAAATCATTGTGAGCTTGCCTTTAAACTGTTTAGTATACTTCGTATATTATATATATATATTTGTAATTTTTTCAGAATTTCAATTATTTAAAACAATGAAAATAAAGTAGAATCCATAGTGATGCCAAATAAGAAGATAAATTAAACGGAAAACTGTCCAATTTTTATTCACTGAGCAAACACAATTACTGAAGTATGTTCCTGTTGGAGGTTACCAGAAAGAAGTAAAAGAATGAATGTTGAATTTTTGTGAAATTCTCGACAGAAAGCAAATTTTAATTGTTAAACATATTTTAATATACTATTATACATATTAACATATTTTTAAACACACTTTGAACTATAAAAAGAAATTTAAAAAAAATAGTAAAATTGCAAGTGAAAATGTTAAATTATAATTTTATGAAATACAAATCTTTTCATATCAAGAATATCAGATCTCATATTTGATCAGATCTGCGGAACATCGACTAAAATAACGGAAATCAGATCTGAGAATCTAATGTCTATCGATAGTTAAAATTGGTCGTTATTTGTATCGAATTTTAACCATTTCATGATCAATATCAAAAGCAAATTCTAACTGCTTTTGATAAAAATAGAAAATTAAAAAGATTATCTAAAAGGAGACTTTGCTGTAAAGATCCAAGCATAAATAACAGAACTCACCCGATCATTTATACATTCAGTATCCATTTCTCGAGACGACAGTTGTTGAAATTGAGCTTCCTGAAAAAAAAAAAAAAAAAAAAAATACAGATCACTATTTTACATGTGCAAGAGATTAAATAAATAATAAATTTTTTGAAATTTTGAGAATTTAAAATTTTTTTCCTAAAAAGAAGGATTTATTTGTATTGGATTTGTCAATAAATTTCTCAAAGAGCAGCCTTACTTTATGAGACTGGTATAATCATGAGAAGTTAAAATTGAATCAACTCTACATTCACATTATTTAACCTTCTTGGAATTAGATTTTTTACATTTCAATTGAATAAACATACTAACATTTGAAATACTATAAATGAATAGCAACTATTGAATGTGCATTTGCAGGGTTCTCCAAAATGGGGTAGTACGGGCAAATTTGAGAAAATTAAAATACATCAAATTAGAGAAGATCAAATTATTCTACAGGCATTATGGAAAAGTCAGATTTTTTTAATCGTGAAAAATCCAAAATTAGGGAAACACTCTATATCTAATAATTTCTGCATAAAAATGTTCCAAAAATATTTGGATTTGTAATTGATATTTGATACACTGAAGAAAAAATATATTTTCATTAAAAAATATATATATTTTAAAATGCATTGGTTTTTCCCCTGCTTATAAAATAAAAGAACACTTTTTGTGCATACCTTAAATATGTAATATAAAATATGTTTTTGATTAATTTATGTATTGAATGATGCCAATTATCTTTAAGTTGCAATGATTCTGTTGTCGAAAATCAATTAGGAGGCGCAGATGTTTATAGATGTCCAGGTGGAAGGGTGTTTCCCGCCGAAACTGTGTATTAACAAAGAATTTCCGGGTCAAACGCATACTTGAGCTACCCACGCTCTGCCATCACACCCCTTGGGTGGAATTATTTGCCAACATCGCTATTTGAATCACCATAGATATTCATATACCGCTAGCTATTTTAGAACACGACTTATTTGTTCCGTGGTATATCGAAACCACACAATAACAGAAACCGGAAAACGCATGTGAACCGCGTTACACCATGGAATTTCGTGCTTATCGTTCGTTAACAAAATTAGCCTTTAACGATGATTTTGTTTTTTCAAGGTTTGTTTTCAAACATACAAATAAACTTTTTGAACTTAAATAAATAAAATTGGTATTTGAAGAAAATTAACCAAAAATAGTGATTTTTGAGAATAGCCTTTTTATTCATTCAAAATTCATTTTATTTCATTCAAAACAGAAAGATGGAAAAAAAAAAAGCATTTAAATTGTTATATTTTAATTATTGTAAATTTATTAAAGTGAAAATATTGAAGCAACTTTTCAAAAATATTGTGTTAAAAGGAGACATAAGTCGCGCAATTTGCACTGTAATGTTATAGGAAGGTTCAGTGTAGTTGTTTTTTTTGTTATTAAAATAACAATAAAAAATATCTGAATAATGACATTGTAAAGGTTGGCGTGCCAAGGACTGAAACTTCCTCAATACTTCGTTTTGGAATCTCTTCAAACATTTCCGACTCCTAACTCTTTACCATAATTTTTTTTAATATGATTTTTGATAATGGATTTAGAAAAAATTTCTCGAAATACGTAAATTCAATGACTTTTATTGAATTCACATTTATGAAAAGTTTTTGCATGACAAAGCATTTTTTTACACCATTAAAGATGTAATATTTGCCCTCAAAGACATCCTAATACCCTAAATTGGCCTACACAAAATATATGTCCCATAAAAATAGCAGTATTAAATTAATAGATACCAAAGTATTATAGAATAGTTGAAGACAAACTAATGAAAATTTTACCGTTTAATCACAAAGATGTTAAATTTTCAATAAATTAAGCATTTTTTTGTTCTTAATAATAGAATAGCTTCGTATAAGATATTCTTTCATTGTTGGGCCAACATGGGTTTTTATAAACCTCAGTACTGAGAAAAAAATCTACAGCAAGAAATATAGAGAGAAAAGTCTCTCTATACATACTATATGTCTCTTTATATTTGGTTTGCTGGTAAAGCAGTAACTATCCTTGCTACTGGTTGTCTTATTGTAGGATACAATTGCATTGCCTCTTTAAAGTTTAATTTTAACATTAATTCCTAGAATTTCGGGAAAATGAAAATTTTAATGATAGAGTCGGGAGTTGAATTTTTAAACCGACTCTGAATCCCCACACCTTAAAATGATTGATTCCCGGCTGCCTACCTCTGATTACAGATCGGACAGATGGATTCTCCATGCATTCAATTACATCGGATTATGGATCTCTGTTGATAGGAGAAAAAGAGATCTGAATTACAAGTCTTTTCTAAATGTAGTTAAAATTTGTAAAATAATATGGAAAAAAATATACCATCAAGTAAATTTAGAATCAATATGCTTCTTGAAAAGAAACTTTTCAATAATCCTATCTACTCGTCAAGGAAGTATAATTTCTCAATAATTATGCGGCAATTGCAAACTCTCTCGTCTCCAAACATTTCTTTTTTTACTAAACTAGTGACAATTTTGAAACTTTCTTTTGTTGATGCATATATTGCAGGTAAGCAGTCACTAATATTGATAGTTAAATTATCTTCTCTAAACGAACATATTTTTTGCTTTGACTATATACCTGCTTTATATTTTTTGCTTTGACTAATTTTTTTAAATTGATTCAAAAGTAATCATTAAAAGTTAACCTTTTTAAAGGGTTGTATCTAAAGAGATAAATTTCGAAGATAAAATACATTCATAGATAGACTTATTTTAAATGAAAATGTTCTCTAATATCAGAGCTAAACAGCTACTTTAAGAATATTTGGTCTTCAATTTCATTTTAATACCATATCTGATAATGCAGAACAGACACTTTTAGAGGAATTAAAATTAAAAAAATTCAGTTACTTTTGATTTCTAATTGGAATATTTTCTTAACATTCCCTCAAACATTTGGAATTCTTCTTAACATTCTTTTCATAACTTTCTTACATAAATCCCTCAAAACAAATTCTTTTATTAATGAATTATCACAAACAAGACGAATGATTTGTCTCATTATTGCTATTTCTAGAACTTTTCCTGCTTTTTACAAGAGCTCTTATTTTTCCCAAATGCTTTAATTTCACAACTCAAGGACAGACATTTATCTTCTCAAAATGAACTCATAAGTATATAGAGTTTCTCAAATGCATTGGCCTTCATAAAATATTTTCTATTTACTTTAGCATATATTAATTTCCCTCTACAAGAATATACCCTTTCTATACATTGACATCTCAACATTTGAGAAACACTGACTTAACTCACTTCCTGGAGAGTTGGCATTCTCGTATGATACCAATGTCAATGATAGCTATGTATCAACGGAACCGTTGTTCCTTAAAATTAATTAAATTAATCTGCTGATATTTAATTTTTGCTTAATTTAGTTTAATTTAATTATTTCTGCAATTCTTTTTCTTATTCTGGTTAAATTAATCTTGATTGGTGCAACAACCCTATGAAGGCCGTCTGCCTACTGACAGATTTCGAAACAGGAAATGTTTTCTTTTTACGGGATAGGCCGACGCTCTGCAGTCATTTTAAACCGGGGCCTACGGTTTAAAGAGGATTCCGAACCACCACAAACATCCGTGGCCGGGAAAAAGAACCCAAAACCTGTGTCATCGAGCGCCAGTCACTCGAAAAATTGCTTAAAATGTCAAATTCATAAGATACATTCCATGTATGCATTGCTTCATTTCTTGTTTTGTGAATCAAGTTCTACTAACAATACCAATCCATGACACACTGAAGAAAAAAAGTCTTTACTGCAGTGGTTTTATACTGTGGAAATAGGAAAAATATGGAATCGATTGTTGAAATATTTCAACAATCCCAGTCCAATTTTTGTAAAATCCTCCCTGTTTGTTTTTTACTTTCACTTTATCCTTTTTAACTTTTTGTTAATAATATTGCTTATTATTATTATTTTGGTTTTTTACAATAACACAGTCCCTTTTATTCAGTTCTTATAATTATTTACACATATTTTTTCAAAGAGAGTTTATTACAATTATGTAATAAAATATAAACAAAAACTTAACATTCACTTTAAAAACTAACCCCATACAATTTCATATTTTTTCTCTATCGATGGTGGGGGTCGTAGAAAAATTTTACATTTGAATGAGGATCTGTCTTAGAATATTTAATATTTTTTTAAAAAATAATATAAGGAAACTAATAAATTAAATTACATTTCTTTAAGAAGTAATACAATTTGTCAGAAATAAAAATGTGTCACAATCAATCTGCTCGTTTTAAATATAATGAATACTTTATAAATCACATAATTACAATACAGCATTACATGAAATTTATTTAGTGTGGAACACTGTATTAAATGTCTTCATTCAATTAATTAGGCAGATGCAATTATTAAAAAAGCCCGATGTTATATACATAAAATATCATGATAGTTTTATTCAATATAAGCTATAGAAAAATCATTCTCTGGTATTAACAAGTAATATTTTTATTATCTAAGAACAAGCTATCATGAAATTTTACAATAATCCGTGCAGCTGATTCTAACCTTTTTGGTTCGTGTGCTATGCATGCACTCACGCACATGTACAATACATATGCGTAAAGTAACCATTTTTGTATGCGTGCGTGTCTATAGTTATATGCGTGTCTATATTTATATGCGTGCATATGTATGTAAACATGTTCAAACTATGTCCTCTAAATGCTTTTTATTTTATGAGCGAGCTAATTTAGTTATAGTTTACACAAGGAGCAATTAATGTTACGGAATATTGAAATGTCTTCTTATAATTTATCCTTTCGAAAAACATATACCCAGTTCTTGAAAAAAAACCCGATTATTTACGTCTACGTTTTAAGATCATTTATGTAAAAAATAAGAGTAAAAAACCTAAATTTAATGATAATTAAAATACTTGCCATGCGATTCAATTTGAAGAAGATAGATTATTTAAAATTACCTGGCAAAATAAACATTACCTCCTCATTCTGGAAGATAAACATTTATTTCACCTCTTTCTGAAGGATTTTCAGTAAGCTGAAGTAAAAGCAGACTATTTTGTTATTGATTTTTACCTGAAAAACTGCACCCATAAAGAATATGTAATTGATCATTAAGGAGATCATTAAGGAGAACATCAAACTTCAGTGAATTTCCCATGAATTAAACAGCATTTAACTTAAAAGCTAAAGGATTGTTTTCATATTCCTATTTTGTCTGAAACATTAGAACCATAAAGTATAAGCAATTTATTCTTAACTTGATTTAAGAAAATGTCCATTTTTTTCTGAAAATGCTTACTGTTGAACTGTACATTCTCAAATGCTTAATATTGAACTTCAGTGAATTTCCCATGAATGAATCAGCATTTAACTTAAAAGCTAAAGTTGTTTTCATATTCCTATTTTGCCTGAAACATTAGAACCATAAAGTATAAGCAATTTATTCTTAACTTTTTTTTCAAAGATTTAAAAAATGTCCATTTTTTTTTCTGAAAATGCTTTAACTGTTGAACATATTCATTCTCAAATGCTTTATTCTTAAGGTTGAAAATGTCCATTTTTTTTTCTGAAAATGCTTACTGTTGAACTGTACATTCATGCTTATTGAACTTCAGTGAATTTCCCATGAATGAATCAGCATTTAACTTAAAACTGACCAAAAACTGAAGGATTCTTTTGGCACCGGCAGCAAGTAATGCCATCGGCCCGAATAAGCCCAAATGGGAGAGATTTGCGGCAAACGCCTCATCAGTCACCCAGACAAAGGTTGTTTCCCAGAAGTGACATTTTCCTCGCGCCCGGTGAGGGCGGCGGAGAAATCTTACCAAATTTCGTGGCGCGAAGGTATTAATAGACAGAAACAGATACCATCAACGATAGACTGAAACGAATCCTTGTGCTTCCCCGGAAACGGCAACACTCAAATAATTCCACTCACGCTGCTCAGCAGATGTTTGCCAAACAACCTCATGGGATGGGCAGGCACCTTTGTATTCGGCATTCAGTCCAACTGAACAAATACTGGTAGACTAATGAAAAAAACTTCGATTTTCAAATTATTTATAGTATGATGCAAATTAATATTACATCAGTATGAATTGCATTTAATGAGCTTAGATCAAAATTTACAAAATCCGACAAAATACTCAATTTTTATCGAATTCATGCTTGGGTTTTCCAAATAAATCGACATTCTCACTTAGCCACATGGAATGGCGCATTCTTTTATTGAATATGTATACAAACTGATAGACCCTTTAAAGTTGACTTTTTAGTTGAAGTTGAACTACCTTTTTGAAGTACCCAATTACCCTTTGAGGTTGATTTTTCGATTTTTCTACATTATGCTAATTAATAATGTAAGAATGTGAATTACATTTAAGGAGCATACCTATAAGTTAACACAATCCAAAAAAATAATCCAAATATTCATGCAATTCATGCTTGAGTTTTCCAAGCAAATCGACGTACTCATACAACCTCATATAGCTATACTCGTACAAATCATAACCTCAAATTGATAGACCCTTTAAAAGTTCTAATTTTACTTTTTACATTATGATAATAATTAATAATATATGAATGTGAATTATCTTTAAAGAGTGTAGCTGAAAATTAACGAAATCGAACGAATAGTACAAGTTTTAATGCAATCCATGCTTAGAGATTTTTAGACTTAAGTCCAAAGAATCCATTATGAAAAAAACAAACCAAAGGGAAAGACCATTAAAATAAATTAAATCAAAATCGAATGTTACAAGTAAAGATAGAAATCACATGTTTCAAATAAATAATGTTCCTATTAAAGAGTGATTCTACATTTAAACTTTTACGAGTTACTCTGAAAATTTCTATGGAAATAAATGCCATTTTGTGTTCAAATTATAAAAGGATTTTGTATCTTTTAATGAAAATGAAAATTTCCTGTTCGATTTCTGTAGTATTGAAAATAATTATCTTTAACAAGAATTTTTCAATAATTGACAGAAAATGGATAAAACGTTTAAAGAAATATATATATATATATATATATATATATACTGTTTAGTTATAGAAGGTTGGAAAGAAACGGTGTCGAATAAATATTTAAGAGATAGCTTGGTTCATAGTAAGTTAATTTAATGCAACTGGCAGTCACAAGTTTTAGCCCTCGTCGAAGCGAAGTTTTAGAGAAAAATCATGATTAAAGTGAAAAGAATATTGTTCTAATGCATCTGACAAATACTTAGACAGTAATCTTTATGCCATAAGCAAAGGGCTGTTACTCATTTAGCACTATCCAGGGGGTACGTATAGCTTGAAGATAGGTTACAGACGCGGAGTAACACTACCCCCACAGCACTCATATTAGACCGGGACCTACGGTTTAAAGTGGATTCGAACCACTATCAATCTTCATGGCATCGCCGGGACTCGAACCCGCAACATGTGGTACAGACCGTGAAAAGAATGTGCCTTAAAGCATTTCATGTTCAACATTTCGTAAGATATTTTGATAAGGGAGAACTTTTTCCCTTTAACTTTAAAATAATGGCAAAGATATTAGAATAACGATTAGAATAAAAAAAATTAATATCACGTACCCAGGACGTGACCGTGTGGACGTACCCAGCTGGAAGTATCCGAGGAACTTGGAATTGCCAGCGTGTCATCTCCAGGCTTTGGCAACGATTCCAAGATGATGGTAATGTGAGTAGATGTTACAGCACAGGTCGCCCCCGAGTTACAACGCCGAACGAGGACCGGTATTTAGCAGTTACTGCCAAAAGAAACAGACGGAGCACAGCATCAGACCTGTCTCTGTCAGCTCTCTTCAGCTACCGGTACGACAGTTTCAAGACCGTGTACAGACGCTTAGGCACATTGGTCTATATGCTCGTAGGCCTGTCAGATGTGTTCCACTTACCGCAACTCACTGTCGCCTGCGATTAACCTGGAGTAGAGAGCATGCATTGTGGACACCGCAACAGTGGTCTTGTGTGATGTTTTTCCGACGAGTCCAGGTGTAGTTTGCAATCTGATTATCGCCGGACTTTCATATGGAGAGCGCCAGGTACCCGTTACCACCAAGAGAACACCATTGAACGACACTGTTACGGTGGTGCAGGATGGCACGTTTGGGGAGGAATTATTCTTGGTTCCAGAACTGACTTGCATGTTCAGAGTGTAACGATGACAGGCGACATCTATCGGGATGTCATTCTGGAACAACATGTACGTTTGTTTCGGGGCGCCATGGGTGCTGAATTTCTGTTTATGGATGATAACGCCCGTCCTCACCGTGCAAACATTGTAGACGAATGTCTTCAATTGGAGGATATCACCCGTAGGGATTGGCCAGCATACTCACCGGACTTGAATCCAATAGAGCATGTGTGGGATATGCTTGGCCGACGAATTGCAGCCCGTCAACCTCCCACCTGTCAACCGGAACTTCGGAGGGCATTGCTTGATGAGTGGTGTAATATTCCCCAAGATCAGATTGATAATTTGATACTCAGCATACCTAGGCGTTGTAAGGCCTGTATTCCATCGTTCGGGAGACATACTCCATATTAACCATCATACTAACCATGTTATACTGTTTTTGTAAAATAGGTTCTTTTTTGAAATTTTGCTCAGGGAGTAAAAATCGCAATTTTTATTAATTATGTCAAACATATAGCATCTTTTTGCTCTTTACCTTTTGTTTAATAAATAGACTTTACAAATAAGTCAAATTTGTTTTGCTTCTATCTCTTTCTTTGCCTGAACTTCATTATTCTTAATTTATGGACATGAGTGTTTATATATATATATATTTCGGAATATGAAATATGCAAATATGTACGAAAATAAATTACATTTAACTCAGCTAAAGAAATCTAAAATCAAATTTGACCAATATGTTAAAAAAAAATAAAACGTCAATGTTCGGAGATATATTCAATACAGTAATTCTGAATTAACCAACAAAGAAACATTCTCTCATCATGAGGTTCCACTGCATTAATGAATAAAGTTCATTCTTAATTTCTGTTAACATTTTCCACGAAAAATTCCTTCAACTTTTTTTTTATCCTTGTTTCGTTTAACACTGACTGATAAATATTTGAAAAAGTTCCTGTCACTGATTCCTTAGGAGTACTTTAATAAGAATACAAGTATTTCATGTTTCAAAACTATTCAATTCATGTAGGAATGTCAGCAATTTTTTGAAATTATTATCAAAAATTTTGAAAATAGAAAAGAAATCGCTTACGAAGCTCAAAATTGTAAAAATAAATTAAGATTCATTTAAATCTATTCAATGAAGTATTTATTTTATGATACATAGATATTCCTTTTCTAATAATAAAATAATTTATTGGTAGTACCATTAAATATTAATTATTATTGAAGTTTGTTAGAGCTTTGTTTTCCAACATAGAAAGAGAAACTATTTTTCCAAGTGTAATAAATAAAATAATTTGAATCAATATAGAGAGTAGAGGCGCCATCTATGAGCGAGATGTTGCATTTGCTTAAACGGAATTAAAAGAGGTGAACGGGGAAAAAGCTTAAAAGGAATTTCCGTTATATTTGAAATCATATAAGTTAATATAATATTCACGATATTCTTATTATGTATGCTTATCTAAATTAAAATAAAGCACATTTTTCGATCAGAAATTTAATTTAAGTGTTTGTCATTCAAAAGATGATATATCAGTAGAAAAATCTTTAATAAAATACCTAAAAATTGGTAATGCTCAAAAACATTAATATTTTTATTTAAACAGTAGCGTAATATTTTTTATATAATATATGAGGAATACTTATAGAATAAAACAAGACATTTTAAAATCACATCATTTAGATAAAACTGGTGTAATATCGATGTATCACAGGATTTGCATTAACGCATATCTGGAGAAATAAGCTTTTTCTGCTTTATTACAACAGTAGGATACTTGTCAAAATTAATACAAATCGATTTTCGCAGATACGCAGATATTTTAAATTGGTATAAATCATCAATTTTTACACTTACTCGAGCTTGATTGAGTTAAAACATTATTATATAAACACTAGCAGTCTATAAAACCTGATACAAAAAGTGCAAGAAAATCTTGATTGCTATGTACACTCATGTCCATAAATTAAGGATAATGAAGTTCAGGCAAAGAAAGAGACAGAAGCAAAACAAATTTGACTTATTTGTAAAGTCTATTTATTAAACAAAAGGTAAAGAGCAAAAAGATGCTATATGTTTGACATAATTAATAAAAATTGCGATTTTTTACTCCCTGAGCAAATTTCAAAAAAGAACCTATTTACAAAAAACAGTATAACATGGTTAGTATGATGGTTAATATGGAGTATGTCTCCCGGACGATGCAATACAGGTCTTACAACGCCTAGGCATGCTGAGTATCAAATTATCAATCTGATCTTGGGAAATATTACACCACTCATCAAGCAATGCCCTCCGAAATTCCGGGTGACAGGTGGGAGGGGGTTGACGGGCTGCAATTCGTCGTCCAAGCATATCCCACACATGCTCTATTGGATTCAAGTCCGGTGAGTATGCTGGCCAATCCATACGGGTGATATCCTCCAATTGAAGGCATTCGCCTACAATGTTTGCACGGTGAGGACGGGCGTTGTCATCCATAAACAGAAATTCAGCACTCATGGCGCCCCTGAAACAAACGTACATGTTGTTCCAGAATGACATCCCGATAGATGTCGCCTGTCATCGTTACACTCTGAACATGCAGGTCAGTTCTGGCACCAAGAATAATTCCTCCCCAAACGAGCCATCCTGCACCACCGTAACGGTGTCGTTCAATGGTCTTCTCTTGGTGGTAACGGGTACCTGGCGCTCTCCATATGAAAGTCCGGCGATAATCAGATTGCAAACTACACCTGGACTCGTCGGAAAACATCACACAAGACCACTGTTGCGGTGTCCACAATGCATGCTCTCTACTCCAGGTTAATCGCAGACGACAGTCAGTTGCGGTAAGTGGAACACATCTGACAGGCCTACGAGCATATAGACCAATGTGCCCTAAGCGTCTGTTTACGGTCTGCCTTGAAACTGTCGTACCGGTAGCTGAAGAGAGCTGACGAGACAGGTCTGATGCTGTGCTCCGTCTGTTTCTGTAATTTGCATATTCTTCTTCAAGATGTGTGTGATAATTCTACAGGTGAAATTTTTTATTTTAGAGTTCAATTTCTGTGTGATTCTGAATTGTCCTTAATTTATGGACATGAGTGTAAATGATTGTTAGATTTTCCTTTTTAACATCGGTGGTTGTCCACTATGTATATCACGAACAACTCACAGATGGTTGATGAGGGGGATTACAGTGGCCTCCGGGAATAATTTTAAGACTAACTGTCCCTCATTTGCGTGTCATTGGAAAAGACACTCACCTGGCAATGTGGCTATCGATGCGAGAAGTTTTACATACTGTCATAATCACCAGCAAGCATTTCTGAAAGCAGTGGCTACAAGAATGCCGCCCAATTACTTGCACACCAAAGAGCAACTTAATTGAAAAGAAAACATTATTCTATTATGTCTGTAGACTATTTGCATTTTACTTTTATTATATTTGTAGACAATACGTTGATCTATTGTTAAAGAAATATTGATCAGAGATGTGCAAGCGTGTAAATCTATGAGGAATTAATTATTTCTTTTTAACACTCAAGAACGTTGTTGCAGGCCATGTTTCCTTCACTAACAAAGATGAGTGACATTTGATGTTAAAATAGAATTTGCATTATTCCGATGTTTTGTTGGTGCTAAGTTTGCTCTTCAATCTCCTATTTTATAGTTTAAAAAAAGAAAGAAAAAAAAAGGTATGGTATAGTAAATTCATACCAAGTTCACTATTATTTCTTACTGGTCTTACAGTGTGTACTGTAATAGACGAATACCTAATCCTGTTGTTAGCTATTGCATTGCAGGTAAATAAATAAAAAACGTTTTAAATTATGTAAATTGTATTTGCAACATTAGAGCAGGGTAACTGTCCCACTCAGATCACTTCAGACACGATCATGTGAGTGCTGCTGCCAGATCCACACTTACAGAATTTATCCTGCGATATTACTCTGTTCAAGAGATCTTGTAATAGTCAAGAGACGCCATTCTGAGACCCATTGACTTCAGAATCAGTTCTCGACGTCCATTAAGGCTCTGCCACTTTCATTACAGAAAATTGAGTCGAGACTGATGTCGAGCTCATTTAAGCTAGCCCGAGTCTAATAAGGGAACGTGATTTTCCACTTTTCTCTCAGTGTTGATTGGCCATCACAGGCGAGATTTCGAATTTGCTCTCGAACAGTACAATACCATAAAACCTGACGGAACAGTCTAGGGAGCAATATATGGGTACAAGTATTATAATGCTGCAAGGTACTCGGATGAATCTTTTTTTTTTTTTTTAAGATATTTTAAAGTCAGTGATATTGCAGTATTATCCACCCAGATGCCTTATATGAACACGACAGCATGACCCGAGACAATATCTTCGATGTTATGTTTTTATAAGCGGGCCCGAATGGCCGAGGGGCTCGGTTCGGGTTCGAGTCCCGGAGGGGCCATGGATGTTTGTAGTGGTTCGGAATCCACTTTAAACCGTAGGTCCCTGTCTAGCAAGATCGTAGAGCGTTGCGGGGCTATTTTTACTCCGCGTCCGTTGTTTATCTTTCAGCTACACGCACCTCCTGGGTAGAGCTAAGTGAGTAACGTCTGTGCAGCGCTCTTAAGGCATCAAGGCAATTGTCTAAATAGTTGCCAGTTGCATTAGAGCAAAAAAAAAAATGTTTTTATAAGCAAATCAAGTCTCAAGATCTTTTTAATCAATCGAATAACTTACTACTGCAGTACCCAATACGACTGAATCGCCTGATCAGTTCATATAATTCAGCTAGAGTTTGCATAATCAAAACGACCCTATCGACTATCTGAAGGTATAACTTTACCTATAAGTTACATATAGGAAATTATTTTCATAATTGTTCCTTAAAAATTTCTTTTTGTTCTGATTTTGTAATTTACAGCTGCATGAATTCTGAGGCTAAAAAGCTAAATATCCTCTTAAATATAATATGTGTCTCACAGGTATTTCTACACAAACACCAGTGTGGTACATGCTAATGTCAACATGTTCAAAAAGGCTGTCGCAAAATTGAAGTAACTTTATTATCCCTATGAGAAGAACTCCTGGCTCAAATCATCCTAAATTTCTGTTTTGTTACAGAGCAATAAAACGTCTATTCTACGTAATCGCCAATTGTGATTTCTCCATCCCATAAAAATCGTTTTAGTTTCAGTCTGAACTTTGGCTTCCTGCAGGCTTGGTATGATCTGACTACTTCCTCTTTGAGCGAAATGTAACGATTTGTGCCTGAAGATGTATCGCTGCGGTTTGTTAATAGCTGTAAATTATATTAGAATTGTGTATTGTGTTCCTGTGATCGTCTTAAATGTCATTGTTAATTAGTTGAACTTCAGTCTTCTTCTTGCAAGGAACTACAACATCATGTAGTATCTGGAGTTCCTGTTGAAGAAATTGAAATTTTAAATCTCCTCTCGATGTCAAAATAATTTGAGTTAGCCGAGGAACGTTGGGTGTTATAAAGTAAAATATTATCCTGTAGTTGCCTCATACTTTTTACGGGTGAGAGTTGTTCTAAACATTTCTCAAAAGAAGTGCTACGTTATTTTTTTCACTAAATGATTCATAATCATGCAAATAAAATGTTTTCATTAATGTACTGGAGAAAATAATAACTTAATAAACGCAGCAATAAATTCTTTATTATGTTGAAAGACATCACAGACTAAAATTCTTGAATTTTTCCAGAATCAAATCAGTTTTCTGATCAATTAACTTTACAAAGTCAACACAAATTCTTCAATCATGAACTGATTGACTTTTTAAAAACTTTAATGCAATTGAATAGGCGTTAAATTCTCATTAAAAAGTTAATTTACTCTTGATTAAATATATTTGTAATTTTTTAAAATAAAAAAAAAAAAGATAAATTCGTTTTAGATTTAAATTCTGCGTTTCAATGTAATTTCTTTCAATATTAAGTAAACC
>BPLR01008517.1:60000-121543 GCA_021605095.1 Caerostris extrusa | reverse complement strand
GCATGTATTGCTAGTTTCTGATGATAACAAATATACATAGTATACTACGCTTATCAAAAATGCTAATTTAATTTTGTATGGCTTGTAAGTGTCGACTCGTTATTGATAAACAATTTAATTGCGGCTATTGAATGTTTAATTCTTCGTGAGGGGAAAAAAAAAGCCAAATATTAGAGTAGCATTGAAGTTAATACAAGGTTAATTAATATTTTATAAAAGTATTTTTAATTGCTATTTATCTAGCTTCAATTTTTCATTTTATTAGATAAACTTTTCACATAACCTTGTTCTAATCTTTTAAAATTTGAGAATCGATATTTTTGCGACTGATCTTTCATTCTACCATGCATGACATGGTATGACAAAAAAAGTTTTCAGTAAGAGAAGCTTAACTTCCGTTGATATTAGCGCCTGTCGATTGTCTAATTATAACGTAAAAATGCACAAAATGCAAACCTTAACATATTTTGAATGCATTTTTGAACAACAATTATCGTTTCACTGGATACTTTGTTAAGATAGGACTGATAATTTATAAATATTTCTATTTTTTGTTCTTATTTTGAAAATTTTCCTTTCATACTGTTTTTTTGGAAATGTCATAAATACAAATACAAGACAGATAAAAAAATGTGCTGAGAATTTTAAAATTAACTTTTTTAAACATAATGCGTTCTATGAATAAGTCATTTTTGCTGCATTATGTTATCCTTCAAAAAAAGTTTATCCTAATAACTCTTTTCTCTCTTTTTGATAGAAACAAAGGATATTATATAACGTAGATAATTTATACTAAACATAAGATTAAGGAAAATAAAACACACACACACACACACACTCATATATATCTCTGATGCCCGTGTGACTAGAGCTCTGGGTTCGAGTCCCCGTGGTGGCATGGATATTTGTAGTGGTTAGGATCAATTTACACTGTAGGCAATTGCATATGACTGCGTAGAGCGTTGGGCTCCAGGATTGATAACGCTACCCTAAAAAGTCAGCGATTCGGAGCCAAGTCAGACCTCTATCTTACGGTGCTCCATGACAGCAAGAAGCTGCCTCCCCACTTCCCTCCTTCCATGAGAGCACACGGTTCTTAGACATGGTCTAGATGTTGCTGTTTACCAAGCGGGAAAAGAAACACACACACACATATATATGTATATACATCAGACAAACCGAAAAAATAAAGATTCCTTAATCATTCTTTTTGTTAAGATTTTTTCGTTTCATTTTCTAATCAAAATTGTACTTTCCTATGAACATTATAGATAGAAAATAAATAATAAGAAAACCACTATATCTATACAATAAAGACAAATAGTTTATTGAAAACCTCTTAATTTTTAACCCCCATCCCCCTTTTAACAAAAAATAACATTTATTTTTGCGCACCACCAACAGTTGAAATTTTTAATTGTATCAAAGCAAAAATAAAAAAATAACTAGATCTAAAGTTTATTAAAAAAAGCACCTTCTAAACTTAAAGTTATCTATTGTGACAAATGACAACAACGAAAAAATCTGTAATGCAGCAATACAATGACATTTTGTTGACATTTCTAGTAAAATAAATATAAACATAGAAATTGGGGACAAAAAAGAGCTAATGGAAGAGTACGAAAAAACTCTTAAAAGAACTTAATTATAGTCTGAGAATTGATTTTTGTAATTACAAGAATTTTTAATTTTTATAAAAAAAAAATTATTAAAAAAAACCTTTTACATCACATGAATTGCTTCATGGTGATGAGTTTTTATCAAAATAAAAATATATAAAACAGACAATTCAATTGTGAAATGAAACGGAAAGAAAAATTATAAAAAAAGAAAGTAAAAAAAAAAAAAACAACCTTTTTAACAATTTACCGAATTTCGTTTAAATGATACTCAGTTTTCGTTTGTATTTATATCAATTTATTACGAACTTTACCTTGTTTATTAAACATGTTTAACTTTGTTATTTTTTTTTTAAATAATAAAATGTTTACTTTCTCATTTGAAATGAGAAGATGAAATAATTATTCGCATATTTTATTATTATATTTTTATTATTGAAATAAATATTATGAAATAATTATTATTATGAAATAATTATAGAATTCTTTTCTCATTTGAAATGAGAAGATGAAATAATTATTATATTAATGCATCATCAGGACGAAGAAATATTTTTTTCGACATAATAATACATTAAAATAAAAATTATTATTTTATTTTTTTGCTAACAGAATTTAACCCCATTAATAATAATAAGATTTAATTTAAAAGAAAAAAATCACCAATAACAATTTCGTTGGTGAAACTAAACGAGCATTTAAAGAAGCTATTAAGTTCTTTTAAAAGATCAACAAAAGCATTTAAACAGCTTAGGTTTATAATATGACGCTAATGTCATATTCGATAAGTCAGACAAGTTTTATAATAATAACCTTATTAAAATTCACAAGTAGCACAAATGTAACACTTTAGATGTTCAAAAAGAACACTGTGCTTATTAAATAGCAATGCAAAAAAGAAGGCTTACGGCCAAAACTTGTTCTAATGTAGTACTTCGGTAAGACCTGCATACATAAAAAAAGCACACATGTATTGAAGGCGGTTTGGACTTTTCTTTAAATTAAAATAAATGCATTAATGATCACAATTTGTCATACTAAGATAAGTGAAATTATCAATAAAACAGTAAATTTCCCATAAAATTTATGTGCTTACGGCTAAAACTTGTAAGCAAAAGCAAATGTGTAAGCGGCCAAAGTGTAATACGCCAAGCGACGTAATTCCAGATGAAAATGTTTAAAACGCATTCATTAAAAGAACGGCATAAATTTAAAAAAATAGTTATTATATATAAAAATACTTATTTATATTCTGTGCATAATGAATTTTTTCTGAATTCTAGGTCAATAAGAGGAATCAAATGCATTGAAAATGTTTACCAAAAACTAACAAAATGGCTTCGAGTTGAACAATAAAATGAAACATTTAGAAAACAAAAGATAAAAATCAAATGTACTTTCGTAAACATTATTATTTTTAAATTGCAAAATTAAATTGCGTTTTTTTAATTCAATGTCATTTGATAACAAACACAAAAAAATTATAAAACAAAATTTAAATTAAAAACTTTATTTTGAAAAGCTGTGAAAGGATCTAACAACAACAAAAATAAATAAATAAATAAAAAGAAGAAGAACCATATTCTCAAACTTTCTTATGAGCAGTAATGCTGTCGATGAAATCACATTTTAAATTAAAGAAATATAACAAACTTTAGTCTGATAAGCTTTGCTTTATTTGATAATGCTTCTACTATTTCTAAAAACCTTAATATTTATTTTGAGCCAACCATGAATAATTTTTATATTGCAAGATCCTACAATAAAATCCTTGTTTGCTGATTATATATTTACAAAACTAGTTCATAGCTATTACAGGATAAAAACGATGAATATATTATACAAGTTTTAATCACTAGTACCTTTATATTTCGGACTTTTCTTGTGAATAGCAATTGCTATGATTAGAAGTACACTGAAATATCGATATATTAATGTACTAAAAATATTGCGATTTCAATGCTATTTGCATTTATAAAAGATGCTAACATAAAAGAACTCTTTTTCATTATTATTTTCATCTTGATGTACCTTTAGAAATATTTTTAAATTTCGGATTGTAAATGTCTATAATGATGTTCTTTCAAATACGGCAGAAAAACGCTGGCTTCTCTAAGAACCAATAGTCTTCGATCCCGTAACTTTAGAAAGCAACATTTTGAATAGCATTTAAGGATAAAATTGCTCAGATCCTCTTCTACACTAAAGCAGTGATTCTTGACAGTTTTGGTTCGCGAATCCCTTTAAAAATTTCCACCGACACTCATAGTCGGCGCGCAAAAATATTAAAACAACATAGAATTATATTTTAACAACAGAAGATTTTAACATAGGATATATACACAGTCCAGTCACATTAATGTGACCACCTGTCAAAAGCCAGTATATACAAGAGTGTATATTCTGGCTTTAAGTGGAGTATGGTATTTAAGTGATATTAAGTGAAATTCTTTATATACACTCCACTGCAATGTGCTGTCATCTGCCTTTTTGTGATTGGCTATTTCCATTGACGTCGAAAGTAGGTGGTAGTCACATTAATGTGACTGGACTGTGTATAAACAACTTGGAATTTATATTTTATTGTGTAAATGTAATAAATCATTTTTGAAAAAATATGAGTAAATAACTACAAAAATTAAAAGTGTAATAAAAATGACTGTAGTGTTAACAGCACGATAAAAAAAAAATTTTTAAAGAGGAAAAAGCAATAATAATAACAAGTTAAAAAGAGAAAATTTTCCGAATTCTTTTCGCCACTCACTGCTGGAGGGCTGAGGGATCACTGACCTAGATGGACACGAGACATTCAAATTTTCAAGGATTTGTATTACAGTTGCATGTTTGGAAACAGACATTGTAAGTAAAATGTCTGGTTTCGTTTTTTTTCAAAGCAATATTGCTTCGTTTTAAAAAAATACTATATTAATAATTATAAATATGGAAATCAATGCATGATGAATTTTTCTTATACAATTTAAAACCAAAAATGCTGACTTACAAAATAAATTTTTGGTTAAATAGACACAAATTTGAAATAATTTGTAAGAAAAATTCTCTTTCTTAAAATTTTCATTAAACTTGTGCATTCACGATGATTCTTATAAAAACTGCAAAACATTTTAGCAGTTAGATAACACATCTCAAGCATTAAAATCTGCAAAACCCATAATTCCTTTACATTTAAACAGTAAAATAGACAATAATTTCAATCTTGATAATTAACAAACCGAAAATTTAATCCTTTAGTTTTATCATAATAAGCACAAAAAAATGCAGTTATCAAAAATGTTTAAGATTCGCCACTGCCGTATACAACAAAAACATAGTTGTTCGAGATAATCAAAATATTTATTTCATAGTACGATAAATGCTGGATATCACATATCAACAAGCAATAAATAAACTGAAAGAAAATAAATTCTTGGAATCAACTAACACTTCTATAAGTATTTATTTTCAATCCTTCTAGTTGGAATTAAAATTTACGTATGATAAGGAATAGTTCTAACAACATATGCCACTTTTTTTTTTTTGATTTACGAAATTAAAACAGCCTACTATAAATTATTTATTATTATAATTATTAATCATGTTACAGAATTTATTGCTGGTGGCAGTCACGTGATCCTAGTATATTTATAACATAATTTAAGTAATTTTTATACATCACAGATGTAGCAATATAAATTAGTTTACATGATGATATTAACCAGAAAGAAATTCCATTCATATTAAAATAAATTTCCTCTCGCAAGTTTATTTACATATATATAAAAATATTTATGTTTAGGAATAATGTTTCACAATATCCAAAAGGAAGCTCATTTGATCGAATTTATCCTTCAATAGAAATGCAACAACAAAGTTTACAAAATCTAGCAACTTGTGCAACAATCCAACCTTTTAACTCTCAATTTTTTTCATCTTGCAAATTTATTTATATATATGAGAATATTTATGTTTAGGAATAATGCTTCACAATATCCAAAAGGAAGCTCATTTGATCGAATTTATCCTTCAAAAGAAATGCAACAACAAAGTTTACAAAATCTAGCAACTTGTGCAACAATCCAACCTTTTAACTCTCAATTTTTTTCATCTTGCAAATTTATTTATATATATGAGAATATTTATGTTTAGGAATAATGCAAATATCCAAAAGGAAGCTCATTTAATCAAATTTATCCTTCAAAAGAAATGCAATAACAAAGTTTACAAAATCTAGCAACTTGTGCTTCCACTATCTTTTCTTGGACCGCATTTGAATAAAAAAAAAAAATATGAATTTAAATATATTGCTAAATATTGTTCCACTGTAAAATATATTAATTTTACAGCAAAAGTTAATTCTGTTTAACAAAATCTTTTCTTAGGCCAAAAAGATAGAAAATAATGTACTACCTCAAATATCACTATTACAGAATTTCAATTGGAACAAAAAAATGTTTTTGTAAATTATTGATTACGGTCAAGAAATTATAATCTTTGAAACAATAAACATCTTAAGTAATCAAGATTTGAAATGTAGAAAGGCGTTTTAGTAAAATATAACCTTAATTTATTTATATATTTAAGAGTTTTAAATAAGTTAAATAAGCACATAAAATTTCAACGTTTTCTTTCGTTTCCACGAATCGTATCTTATCGAGCTCCGTGCCGCATTCACAACAGCTCCGTGCCGCGAGCTTCAACTACTAGAACCTCATCTGACATGGGACCACAAAGCAACCACGTGTAATCACTGGCATCAATAAGGCACAATTTACCAACAAGAACAAAATTACTTACAGCACATCGGAAATATCTGGCCTTTGGTCGCACAGCCATGCATGCATCACACCGATTTCAAAGACACATTTTCAAATGTGGAATTTTTTATTTTTACAAATAAAAATTACACACACACGCTGTGGTGTGTGCTCTTCCTCTTTGCAAACGGCAACAACCCTACAAAGGAGAGAAAGTAAGCGTGGAAAAAGAAAATGGCAGCAAAAGCAGTGAAAGGGGGGATGGACAAGCAAGACATGATGAAGCAAAAGCCGTGAGAATGGGGGGGAAGGCAGATAAACAAAATGAAAATAATAGTAAAAAAAAAAAAAAAAAAAAAAAAAAATACACGAGAAATTCAACCCTAGAGAAACCAGTTTGGTGTCAGAGGACACGGAGCATCGAGTTGGGCCAAGAATTCGACAGGCTAACACACAGTCGGAGAGTGTTTATAATTTCTTGAAGACAACATTCCTTCCCACCACTTACTCACGAGAATAGTTTTTAAGTTTACTATAGAATACGAGAATAGGTTTAACAAATAATAATAGTTAAAACATTTTAAACTGTCAACAGCCCTCTTTGCAAAACGGCTCAGTAAAACCCACTTAAAAAGAAAGAGAGAAAAAACACGATTTGTTTTTATTTTTTAATTGCAAAGGTACTTGATATGCACGACTGGCTTCCACCATACATGGTGGAAGCCATGTGTGCCACACAGCGTGATACTTGAAGTTGGAGCGAACCATGGAAACAGTGATCCATGAATAAAACAAAAAAAATGAAATTGTTTTAAAGTAACAAGAAGATTAAAAAATGAGAGTGAACAGCGTCAATTCTGTTGTGAATGGATGAATTCTTTACATATTAGAACAATAATCATAAGAATCTGGAGAGTTGCTCACAGAAATTGAAGAACTGGCTATTACGACTTCAATGATGATTTTCTGAATGGTGAAAGATTCAAAGCGCCTTAATGTGTACAGCATACAATTTAAACTTTTATTACACAACAAATCAATATTATGTAAAACAACAGTATATATTTCAATAACATTAGGTATTTCTATAAACAATTGGAGAAATAAGATTTCAGAGCAACAAGAATCACGAATAAATTTATTAATTAAATTAGAAAAATTGGATAAAATTCTATTTTCAGTTAAATATATATATATAGTTAACAAAAACAATATTTAAAATTGGCACAATAAATATCTGGAATTGATTAACTATTAGATCCTTCAAAAAATAATTACAACCTTCAAAAAAATATCATAGAAAAGAAATATCAAACTACACATAAATTATCAGTATCATCTCTTCTCATTCAATTTCGTAGATTTGCTAATAAATATAATTATGAATAATATTTAATAAATATTATTTTGAATTTAAAAAAAAAAAAAAGTGCTACTCTAAGTCTACTATTACATTTATTATTTCTTCATCAAATTAAATTTACAATTATTTTATTGACAACACAAACGAAACATTTAAAGAAAAAAAAAATTGAGGAGACTATATCGGTCTTTGATTAAAAAAAAAAAAAAAAAAAAAAAAATTTTTTATTAGTTTTAATATACAATATAATTTCATAAAAAAAAGAGTAAGTCAGCAATAAAAGATAGTTTAAGTTCAAAAGAGTTTAATACAGAAGAAGCTCTCTATGCTAAAGATAACTTACAGTTATGCAACTATACAAAAAGATATATACTGATAATCCGATTATGATTTCTGATTATATACAGAATATTGATTTTAGATGATCGAATAAAAAAAAAAATTAAAAAAAAAAAAAAAAAAAAAGACGAGCAGGAATCTACAAATTAATAGAACGATATTTTCAAACTATAAGAAAATTATTATCATTAAATAATTTATTATAATAAAAAACAGCAAGATTGATATAAATTTAAGACTTATTTATTAATCCGTTATTCTATTAAATCAATTTAGTATTGAAAAACAGATTATTATTAATAAATTTTTAATATTGTCATGATTGCAGTTTGGAAAAATATCATTGACTAATAATATAATTCGAACTGAAAATTAAAATTGTTTAACTGTTTACAATTAAATAAGTAAATTAAGACGAAGTTAATTAGGAAATTAAATAGTTAGGATAAATAATAATATATTTTTAAAAAAATGCTTCCACAATGGACTTTCGCTTCAGAAAAATAAATCAATCATAAATAAGGACAGCACATAAATAAAAAATATTACTTATAAAAGTGTTTAATCATGATGTTTTTTTTTCCTCCCAAGACCGAATTATTACCTTTTACAAAGTATGACTTCATACTACTCTTTTTATATTCTGCATCTAAATGCTTATCAGCTATTTCGTTTCTTTTGAAAGAATCTGCTCTGCATTTTATTTTCCCATTAAATAAATTAAAAGTAATAAGACATAAAAGCTAGCAAGAAAAGGTACAGAACAATAACTTCTTCATTGGCGCAACAGCCCCATGGTGTGTCAAGGCCGTCTATCTATTGGCGGATTTCGAGACAAGAGATGTTATCTTTTTACAGGGTAGATTTGTCAGACCTACGCCCAACGCTCTACGTCATATTAGACCGGTACCTATGGTTATTTCAACTTCTTCAAACATCCATGGCACAGTCGAATCGGCACTCGAACCGAAACATATGTCACCGAGTACCAGAGCGCTAGTCACCCGGCCATCAAGTCCCAAGATAACAACTATGACAGCTTAAATGATTGTGTGACATAGCCCTCGTATTAAGCGATGTTTTTTTTGCAAGAAATATAACCTTTAAATTGCACAGATAAGATTTATATTAAATTTTTTTACTTGAATATTTTTGGAAGAAATTCATTTTCAGACAATGCTTTCATTAGCGAACAATATCTAGAGCTGAGTCATCCGAATTTAGTTGATTGAGGCTCAAGGTTTAGTTGATTGATACCAAGGATATTCGCCTCAAATATAATTGTTAATATCGAATCCTTGTACCATTTCACTGACGATTAATAAAACACGTAGTAAATAAAACAAATA
The DNA here is from genome assembly GCA_021605095.1 of Caerostris extrusa. Taxonomy (NCBI): domain Eukaryota; kingdom Metazoa; phylum Arthropoda; class Arachnida; order Araneae; family Araneidae; genus Caerostris; species Caerostris extrusa. The sequence continues at coordinate 112,122 of BPLR01008517.1, read as the reverse complement.
TAGAAAAATTCACTCCCATACACAGAAAACGGAACAGTATGGTCAACTAATTCTCCCGACTTTAAACCTATTGGGGAAAAAAAAAAAAATAATAGGATGTATTACAATTTTCTGTAACGAGAAGTGTTGCACATCTGCAGCTTTTAGCTGATGAATTGATGGTCAAATTAATAGACGATTAAACGAAAATGACAACAGATGTTTCCAGTTGTGATCAAGTCACTTGTTGATGAAACCAGTGTTAATGTCTATAAAACCTGAATTCATAATATTTTGTCCGGGATGTTCATATTAGAGATTTGGAGAAAAGGATATCATAAATTATATAAAGTGAAAGAGGATTTAGTGGCTAGGATACATAGAGGATGGACGATAACAGAGGCACAAAGAAGATTTTGAAGGGGAAGTGCCAGGGCCAAAGAAAATAGAAAAGGCCAAAAAAAAGAGATGGATGGGTGAAGTGGAAAAGGATTTGAAGAACCTGAAGATCCCACATTGGAAAACCAATGCTCGAGACAGACGACTTTGCATTCGTATTGTTAAGAAGGCCATGGTCCAACATAGACTGTAGTGCCGGATATATATATATATATATATCCACTTATTTCCATATAAAAAAAGCGCAATCTCAATGAGAAAACTATTGCTTTTATTAAAATTAAATATGTGCTAAGCCTATGTAATGAAAATATTAAAAATTCAAAGTCATAGGAGCCACCCCCTCCCACCTTCCCTTCAATAGCTAGCGATAGTACAATGCCATAACTGGCCGCTATCCCAGCTTGTATATAAAAGAATTTATAAAGATTCCTAATCTCTTCCTACGATCGAATTCGGCAACCTACTATGTCAATTACTTATTCAATCAGCAAAAGTTCTGGTAACCTTGCTGGTCACACATGAGTATCATCACCACCACAGAGACAGTCTAGCAACATGCTAGTCATATGGGCCTTTTGCATTATTTTGCTACAAAACTGCCCCAGAATATGTGGATGAAGTGTAACGTAAATGGCCAGAAGATTTCATCAACATATCGTTGAAATGTCAAAGTAGAAAGCAGGAATAGTAGAGACGAATCTGCTACTGTAAAATGCTATTCATGGCCGCTGGTCCTGCCACCTTATATAGTATATGAATCCGAAGGTAATCTGCTCCAAGATTGAAGCGAAATTTATAATTAAATAGTATGTGATCCTGCTAGTAGTAATGATGACCAGCTACAACACTATTCCAAACGATTCTTTCGATATCAAAGCGAAACAAGTAATAAAAATAAATAAAAAAAAAAAATTTAAAGTCAATTCCTACTTTTTCCCACTATATTGCAGAAACGTCGTTTACAAATAAAGTTGAAATTTTCCTCTTACATCTGGCGCCATCTATTATTAGATACATGCAACTTAAATGTAAAAAAAACTAAAATTAATTAATTAAATTTAATTACTGAATTAATGTTCGAAAAAAACTGTATTAACATCCAGTGTCATCCACTACAAGTTAAAAAAAAAAATGTATTTGAACTTGAGTGGATGAATAAAAAAAAGTATTTTATTAACGATTAAAAATTTGAACAAGATATATATAGCGAGTGTGTGAACTAATAGGAGGAATTGAAAAAGAAGGCTCCTCCTTTTTTTTTTGTCATGCATAAGAGAGATATAAATAAAATGACAACACTGAAAACGACCTAATCTAACTTTTAGCATGTAATATATCACACGATTGGAATTGCTACCGTCATGGCTAAAAATGATACAGAGTATGATACGGAAGCAATCCTACATTTCCGCGTAAATAATACCGACAGAGCTCTGAGTGTTGTAAAAGTATTTGAGAGAGAAGAGAGGACATTTCACAATGTTTAACATGACATACGAGTCGATCGATCTTATGTCAACCAGAAGCACAGCATTTATTTCACAAATAATGAACATTAAAAAAAAATTTCTAAAATATCTTAAATTTTACCTTTCAAGTTGATAAATACTTTAGAGATTTATAAAGACTTGGATATCAAAAGATAAATGCATCAAAAACTTGTTGATCAAAATGTTTTTTTTCACAGGAATATGATGTTTGTATAAAATTTCATCATTATAATTTCAACAATATTAATAATACCTTAAACAACAAATGAAAAATATATAATCTATTACTTTAACTCAAAGTATTCTAAAACTAATCTACATCTACCTTGATAAAGTAAATTCATATTTTAGGGAAAATTATATAAAATTTTGTGTTACAAATGCAAATTTTGTGTTAGTATCTGTTTCTTAAAATTATAAATAATGATATAAAATATGAAACTTTTTCATTATTTAACGAAGCTATACAAGGAATCATAAATGAACAAATTATTCACCCAAAAATACATAGTTTTAAAAAAATTGAATCGTAAAGACCTATAAAAAGGCAAATACGAATATAGACAATGTTTCTCGTAAAAGTTATGTCAATCATTAACTATACAAATAAGATGAGACTAATAATTAAGATTTTAAATTTCGCCCATTAAAAATATAGTAACTGAACAGTAAATGTATATGATGATATTCTAATTTTAATATATTGATATTATCTCTCTATTGTAGATTGAGAGATAATATCAATATATTAAAATTAGAATATCATCATATACATTTACTGTTCAGTTACTATTAAACAAATCGAGAATTAATTTTTGAATTAATTCTCGATTTGTTTAATTTTGCTTCAATAATATCGTGTTTTAAGTTTTTATTTAAAGACGATTTTTATGATGTATTAATTTACATAATATTAAATTGAATTATAAGGACCTATAAAAAAAATATAGGCATTGCTTCTTGTAAGAGCTACATTAATCATTAACTATGCAAATAAGAAACGACTAATAATTGAGATTTCAAAAGATTCAGATTCCTTCTACTAAAAATACAGTAACTAAACAGTAAATGTATATGCTGATGTTTTCCTGAGTAATATTATTTTGCCTTGAAAATTAGGAACAAAACATTGGCAAATATTTCTATCGTAGGGTTCCAAAATTTTTATCGTAGATGGAGAGAATTAAAAATTAATTCTCGATTTATTTTAACTTTTAAATAATTTTTCGTATTAAATTTTCGTTTAAAGATGATTATATAATGCATAAATATACAGAAATATCTGTCAATTATTCATTAGATTTTATTTAGTCGTATGCTTACACGACCTTCATTTAAACTTGAATTTTTTTTTTTTTCTGTTTTCTAAGTTAGAAATTATATCGATAACATTATTTCTTTAATTAGACATAAAATAACTTTATATAGAGATAAAACATTGCAACAAAAACTTTTTGAATTTATAATGTATACATTTACATAAATATCTATCAATTATTCATTAGTTTTGATTTACTCGGATACTTCAACGACCTACATTTAAACTTGAAAATTTTCTAACTTTCTTTGAGTTGGAAATTATATAGACAACAGCATTACACATAATAACTTTATATAGAAATAAAACATTGCAAAAAAAAAAAAAAAAAAAAAAAATGATACTTCAATTAACATATCCGAGTCTGCAATAAAAACTAAAGAAGGACACACAAAATTGAAATAAATTCATTTGATTTATTGAGTGGTTTTCAGAAAAAATAAAAATAACATACGAAAGATATTTAATACATATTTTTTTAGTTTATATATATATATATATATATAACGTATATGCAGGCGTCATAGTTAAATTGAAGAAACAAAAACCCAATGAGAATTTTTAATGAATGCAAGTCGAGTCGTCCTAAATCGGAGGATTACCTGTACCCTACAAGCGAAAATCCGAACGCAACACTGATTTTCTGCGTTGACTTCCATATGTTTAACGATTCAAGATAAGAATGTAAATGAAGGAGGTGTCTGAAAATGGCGCCCACTGTGCAGGAGAAATCGTCGCAGTAGAAATGACTGCAAGTTATGCAAAACAGCATTTGTTAACCGAGGCATCAATCCTCGAACCTTAAACTCAGAAGTTTTGGGGGAGCGCATTTAATGGCTGTAGTTTCCCTTCTAATTTTAGGGGGGATCTTTGTTTAAGAATGCGCATAAAGTGCACGAAAGAACTAGAGAGAGAGAGAAAAGTTCTGCTTGAAAATGAAAGTGAAAATATTCGTCAAGAATAAACAATACTTATGCTAAGTATTCTTTCATTAAAAGTTGATCTTTGATACGTGAGAATATTAATAAATCAAACTTAGTTTGAAGTTAGTAAAAAAATTGAGTGATTTCATGTAAATTAAGCGGGTTTTTTTTTTTTAAATTTAAATGTCAGTTTTAATTTTTTTGTGATTTTGAATATTGAATGTAAGATGATAATGACTTTTTGCATATTAAAATAATATTTTTGAAAAGCAAGCAAGTTTTTTACGGGCAAAAAGCCAACCTATTAAGTTAGGAAAAATAGTGACATTATTGTAAGGAAATTATTAATTTTATTATTATAAATTGATGATACATAAGATTTTAAATGCAAATAATATAAATAAAGGGTAGAATTATATTTGCTTTAGGAATATAAATAAAAGGTAGAATTATATATGCTTTCGGAATATAAATAAAAGGTAGAATTATATACGCTTTTGGAATATAAATAAAGAGTAGAATTACACTTGCTTTCGATAAATAAACAAATGGTAAGAATTACACTTACTGGACACTGGAATATAAATAAAAACACATTACACTGGAATATAAATAACACGTAGAATTATATAGAAATTAACTAGTAAATTCTATCGTACAACAATGTACAGGAAACGCTAACCTAAAAATTAAATTTAAAAAAAATTATTATTTATTTATTATTATTTTTTTAATATTTTCATGGTACTTTATTTTTCGATATAGATAAGAGTTGAAAATGACCAAGATTGATACAAATAAGAACTGCTGTAATTATTTATCAGCAAATATGTAAATGAATTCACATTCGAATTATAAATCAATTAAAAATGCAAACGTAAAAAAAATAACAGTTTTTGCATATATTAAATTATATTATTAAATTACGCATTAAATTACATTATTTATGTATCAAATTCACAGTAAATAAATTCAGAGCAAAATGTATTACATTCAAGTGGCGATTTATAATTCATAACTATACAAACATATATTAAACAAAAAATATAATTTCATTTGCTATAAATACTTTTTAATTAAAACATGTTAAACGTATTCTAACTTAAGATCAAATTAAATTGTTTTACATTTCTTATTAAATTGTAATTAATTAAATTTGCTATTTTGAACAAAGATCGATATATTTTTCAGATTTATATATATAAAAAAAAGAAAATACGAAAAAATAGCTATATTTTAATAGGCAAGTCCTCAGAGTAAATTATTTCTGCTCTTCTAAATTTATCAATATTTACTTCCATATTATAATAATTAATAATTTTCTTACCAATTAACATTAATAATCATTAGAATTTTGGCAATTTAAGTGATCTTAAAAATGGCTATTCTGTTTTCGCACTATGTCTAAGTATACTGCAAGTCATAAATTTGCATCATCAACAAAAAGTGATGTACATGCAATTGAAAATGTTCTTAAAACAGATACCAATTTTTTCAGCAACATCGTTAATAAAATTGTGGAAGCAGTAACATGAACAGATCCAAATTACCTCAATTAAATATTTCTTTGGCAACATTGTCCAGGTTTTGTACTTCTCAAAATACAATCAATCGATTTCTTATTCCCCAACAAATACAGTAATCTTAAACTTTCCAAACTTAATTTGCCACGGTTTGGCAACTGGAACATTGTCACTTCTTCCAGAATCAAAATATGATTTCAACATATACAGTTACAGTCTATTTTTTGAACTTTTACTACCCAATTTTAATTGTCAATTGCAGATATAAGGCACTTTCTGATTTTTAATGGCTTTGTGTCCAATCTAAATCATTTGATGGTTTTATATTTCAACCAAAACAATATAAAAAGATTAGTTCAATTTTATACCATAATTTAAGGACCGACTACGTTCAAAATCTTAAGCATTTGCAGTTGATAACATTATTAGTGAATACTTGTTCAAAAGAGAAATAATAAGACAATGAAAAAAATTTAGTTCATTATTTTTGTCTATGTAAATTAGGATTAACATAAAATTAAAAAAATTAGAAGCCTTTCTTAAAATTTCATTGGTAGAACTGATTATTATTAATTATAACATTGCTATTATAGTTGATCATCATTATTTGACAATTAATTATTCATTATTGCATTGCCATTACAGTTGATTCTTGATTATTGCATTGCCGTTATAGTTGATTATGGATTATTGCCTTATCATTACAGTTGATTCTTACATTGCCAATGCAGTTGATTATTATTATTTAACGATTATTATTACATTAATAATTAGCTGTAATAGCATTTTTAATGTAAACACTCATTATAATTTTAAGAGAAGAAATGTAAGAAATTTTTAAGGGGGTTTTCTTGATTTTTGATTAATGGAAGAATTTATCTTCCGATTTTAAGATCAGTAAAACTTTCCTAGTAAATCAGATATATTGCTATAAACGCAAATTAATACAGATCCAAAATTTTAAATTAAACAATTACTGTGTATAACATAATTAAAACTCTATAAGAGACAGTTAATGAAGAAGCATGATTATTTAAAGGATTTAATAAAAGAAGAAACCTTGTTAGTGAATATTTAATATTAAAATGGTAAAACAATAAAACAATGCAATTAATTTTGAATTGTAAATATTTTATCAACAATCATCTTGTAGATAATTATTCACACAGATTAAATTTTTAAATTCTGAGTAAATATTTGTCAAACTGCTTTAAACCTTGTGTGTGAACAACGCCCATAAAAATATATATACATAAGTGAATAACAACAGGAAAGTTTAAATAATTATAATTTTTAAAAATAAAAATCACAACTTACTCTCCAATTAATAATCTTTGCATTCCTAATGCTCCTATGAGCCCTTTAAGGAGGAAAAGTCATCTAAAAAAATAAAAGAAGTTTTGTAAACAAAAACTTGACCAATTAACATACTGACCACAGAATTTTAATTGAAAATTAGAAATTAGTACATTCATTTCTATTTAAATGAAAATGTCATTGTTTTATATAATGGTAAATTGACGTTTAAACAATTTCTATCAAAATATAAAATTAACGAGTACTTAGAAATCAGTATTTATTCATAGTATTGTTAGATTACCCGACAGTTATAAATTCGACACAACAGTAGTACAATTAATTTGAAAAAAATTCATATTATTCATGATTTAAAAACCTTGAATATCTTAAATATTAACACTTTAAAAAAAAATTAGATTTACATCATTCATTGTAGTACATGGCTATTCAACGACGCTTATCTTGAATAATTACCATGATGATAAGAGAATGTCTTGTGCATTACTGATAAGATACAAAACACGTTTATGTTTTTAATTTTTTTTTTCTTTTATATGCCATTACTTCTTACAATAATATGATAATTAAAAATATATTTTTTATTTTTAATTTCATTAAAAATTCATGCTTTTACTATCTTGATACTCTTTTAACTTATATTAAACAATTTCGATAATTGGTGCAGGGATTAATTAATTAAGAATACTTGAAATAATAACGAAATGAGAGTGTCAGGTATAGATTTCCTTAAAATTCTAAAAATACTATTTCTTGTATTCTTAAAAATAATTACAAACAAATTATTAAAAAACTGAATTATTAAACTACATTTTGACAATTGATTAATGCATACGATTGCTAAATTTCATGTTGAAAAAAAATTAAATGCAAATTATATAGATACTTACAACTGCATATTTCAATAGATACTTATAACAGATTATTCTACATAATTTATTGAAGGATTAATTCAAGATAATTTATAAAAATTGCATAAATCATTTTTCTAATCCGTAAACTAAACTATAAAAAAAAATTAAATAGATGCAAATTCAAATGGATAAACTAAGTTTCCTTTGGAAAAATGGTTTCTTTTTATTATATAGATATCTTCAATCTTAATTATATTTCTTAAAACTTAATAAAACTTAAACTTTTAATAATATTATATGAAAACTCATTAATCATTTTAACAATTGATTATACAGACGAGCGCTAAATTTAATATTAAGAAAAACAAATTATATAGATACTTACAGCAGATTATAGATACTTACAACTGCATATTTCAGTAGACTTACTACAGATTATCATACAATAATTTATTGAAGGATTAATTTAAGATAATTTATAAAAACTGCATAAATCATTTTTCTAATCCATGGACTAAATAAACTATAAGAAAAACACCTTACATAGATCCAAATTCAAATAGGTACATTAAATTTCATTTTGCAAAATGATTTCTTTTTATCATATAGATATGTTCAGTATTAATTATTATTTTGGCGATAGCAAAGCCAACAAATTTTATTCCACAAACTATATTACTCAAAATTAAAAGAAATTTTTCAATCTCAAATATTAATATCTACTTCTTTGCATGTTGAAAACTTAAACATCACTTATTGAAAATCATAAAAACAATTGCCAAAATTTACGGAATTTCATTTTGGAAAAAAAAAATATTATTAAAAAACATATATGCAAATTCCTAATCAAATCATAAACAATGAAAAATTTAAAAAAAAAAAATTATATCCATTTCCAACTAAATCATTTTTTTCTTCGAAAATCTGAATATTAATAATTTTAGTAATTGGAGATTCGGCCTCCCTATTTGCTTCTCCTGTGTTCTTTTAATTAAGTATTAATTTGCTAAATTAAATTAATGTAAATACTAAAGCTCTACAGAACAGTGCGTTATTATATCCAACTTTACAACAGTAATAAGATTAGTTTGTATAAAAAAATTATATTGTTATTGAATAGAAATGTTCCAATTTTGAAGTTTCTAATGTCAAGCAGCCAAATTAGCAAAATCAATACGATTTTACATTAATATTTTACATTAATTTAAAAGATTGGAATAGAGGGCCACTATTGGCCAATTTTAAGACTTATCGCAAAAGGTAATTAAAAAGGGTAGAGTGGTTTGATTTGATGAAATGAAGGCATTGGCTTTAACTTTGAAAATATGCTTGTCAAGACGACACAGTCTATAAATAAAGTGAATTTGGAAAAGTCTCGTCGCCAAGAATTTTTTTACTAAAGACAATAAGAGAAATATCACAATAGAAACAATTAGCGCATTTTCAGAGTTCACAAAAACACTTTTTTTTTTTTCACTCACACTTTTGTTTTTCAAAATAAATAAATAAATCATGTAAGCTTTTCACTAATTTCTCGGAACCTATCCCATAATGAAAATTGCAGAATGCACAAAATTAAATTAAAAGTTTCATTTTCTTCTTCATTGGCGTCCCATGGTGGCCCAAGGTCGTTTGCCTACTGGCACTAATTTCTAGGACAGGAGATGTTTTTCTTTTACGGAGTAAGGTTGTAAGTCCTATTAGACCGGGACCTACGGTTTAAAGTGGGTTCTGATTCATTACAAACATCCATGGCTGAACCCAAAACTTGCGGCACTAAGCGCCAGACTTTCGGTCACAGGCTCAAAAGTTGCATTTAATTATCCTTTACAAGATTTGAGTGACAAAAGTCTATTAATAGCTTTAAGCTTGTGTTAAAAAATATTACATGCTTTTCTTCATAAATGATTTTACTATTAAAAACTATTGAAAGATAGAAACTCGACACAATGATGTACAAAAATGACAATCAAATTATTCCGCACAATGTTTCCTACACTCAGTTTCAAAAACTTCCTTCCATTATGAAATCAAATCGATATACATAATCAAAATGTAACATCTATTTTTTATAACAAATATTAAATAATAGTCTCCTTTGTGCCCCAATACAGATGGCAGGAGGGCTTCAGGTTCGCATCATCTGACGGCGTGCATTGCAGTCATTGCTTTTAGAAGTGAGATAGCTGCATGGCGATTTTGATAACGCAACAAAGTGTCTTAACATAATCTGTCCGGCGGGTGTTATCCGGGTTTCCTTCCATAAGGCACGTAAATGAAGTTTGAAAATTCTTCATAATATTCGTCAGCGGATTTTTTGAGGAAAATGTAAGTGAAACAAAAGCCCAGAGATGTATTAAAAAAAATTACCGAAACAAATATGAAGCAATCTAGTAAGTTTAATAAGTGTACAACAAAAATCTTTCTGTGACTATGTTTAAAAGCCTAAAAAGTGTAGTTTAATGTATCTTAATAAAGTTTTGCATAATACAAGGATTACTTCTTACAATCGATTCATTTACAATATAAATCATGGCACAAAAATATACAAGAATGAGAAATTTTAATGAGATGATGTTGGCGATATAATTTTAAAATGTAGGTGACTGCAATTGTTTTTCATAAATCGGTTGATTACATAGATGTAATTACTTTTCACGATACAAAAGTGAACAAGCTCGTTTTAAAAGGCCTCCGGGAAAATAAATATGTATTTTTTAATCACCTTACCATATATAATCAGAAATGGCCTCAAGTTTTATCAACTACGGGTTGAAAATAAATGAAAAAAAAAAAAAAAAAAAAAAAAAAGTGTGTTTAAAATGCTTTTACGTGAACGTCTTATTCTTTCCTGATTGATACAAAATAAAAGTTTTAACGATTATATAATATGCAGTTAAATTTAAAAAAAAAAAAAGAACGCGACTTTGATAAAAAAAATTACAGTTAAAAGATTAGCAAATACCATATTTATTCGTCTATGTATAATGTTAACAATATGATTTATTTACATGAAAACAAGTCCTTTCACTTTTTTTTTTTTTCTCTTCACACGTCCCCCCCATACCTAGTGATTTGTAGCCCCATAACAGTCATAGTTATAAAAGTGAGGGTGGAACATCGGTGGACCACGAACAACCCACAGATAGGTGTTGAGGAAAGACAATGGCTTACAGGAGAAATTTTAAGGCGTAACTGCCCGTATTTGCCTGTCATATGGAAGAAAATCTGAAAAACTCCCACCAGGAGTCCAACTATCCATGCGAATAGCTTTACACGCATTGTCACAATCGCCATCGAGTCTTCTCGTTTCTGAAAGCAATGATTACAATACTGTAGACAATGGATTTGAATCTCGGTTCTATTGCATGCTAGCTGCGCATGTTGTCACTAGGCCCCAAGTTCAGCAAACTCTTTTTACTTTAAATTTACTCGAAATGGAGTTTGCAAATTTCGATGAGGAATAAAGTGACGCTGTTGTATTTCATACAGTCCGATTAGATATAATCAAAGAAAACTTATATAAAAAACACGAGCTGATTTCAAAGCCAGGAATTACGACAGAAAAAAAAAAAAAATATCATACAATTAAATTAGTATAATTGCAATATATTAATTTAATTGTACGGTATTATATTAAATATATTAATGATATTATTTAATCATACGTAGTTCGAAAAATTGAAAAATAATAAATATCTCGAGAAAAATAAATAAAAATAGCATATGTATTAAACAGAAAACTATTAAAAATCGAAAACTGCTTTTTGACGCCATAATTTGAAATAAAATCCATTAAAGTCAAGCTTTTATAAAGGTCAATTTACGGCACAAGATTTCTTAAAACAGATTTATTTACGATAAAACCATTTTGAAATTATTCAAAACTCTAATAATCCATTTTGCATTAATTTTTTCAAAAAAAAAGTGAATAAATAAATTAAAGGCGATTTTTAAGTCAAGTGCATTTTTTTTTAGCAAAAAATAAAAACAGTTCAAATGTTATATATTAAAACTTTCCAAGAACTCTATTTGTTTAATAATCACTCCATAAAAAGTATTTCACATATTTATAAAATTATACATTTATGAATAGCAAAAAGGTAAAATATTTTAAGTCATTAATTTTAAAACTATTTTCCCCAATTCAATTCTTTTCAATTCATAAATCTATATCCTCAGATTCATAATTTAAATATAGTCAACATGTGGACTTATTTGAAATTATTTACAAGTCAATTGAAAATTTTTCCATCGTTACAAATTTCTTATTACCATTTGAGTTAAAAATAAAAATAACGTATTTCTGAAAGATGAAGCTCAAATTATTTTATTTAATGATATTTTAGAAGTCAAATAGCAGCTTAATAATTCGAATGAAATGTTTTTCTTTTTTTTTAAAGTTGTGCTTAAAATATGTAGGAAAATGTTAGTTTTATACTTTTAACTCTATGAAGAAATACTATATAGAAAACACGAATAATTGTATGATATTATATTAAATATATTATTGATATAATTTAATCATACGTAGTTCGAAAAATTGAAAAATAATAAATATCTCGAGAAAAATAAATAACTATAACATATGTAGTAACATAATAACATATGTATACATATTATATGACTCGCAAAAAAATTATAATTAAAAAAAAAAAAAAAAAAAAAAACGAATTTTCAGTCTTGTAAAAATAAGCTTAATATTTTGCACCATAGTAATTTTTAAAACTCTATTTTTTTTTTTTTTTTAAAGTAGCATCATTTAAAATAAGTGCATTTATTTTTAAAAAAAAAAATTAACTTAACAACAATATTTATTTTCCAAGACTTTAACCTAAAGATAAAAAATTTCGCGTCGCAATCTTTGCAGGAAAGCTACATATCTTCTTCAATGGCGCGACGGACCCCATGATGGGCCAAGGCCGTTTGCCTACTGGCAGATTCCGAAACATGAGATGTTTTCTTTTTACGGAATAAGATTGTCAGCCCTACACCCAACAGTTATATTAGACCAGGATCTACGATTTAAAATGGATTTCGAACTGCTACAAACATCCATGGTATCGCCGGGACTCGAACCCGGAAAACTTGTGGCCTTGAGCGACAATCATTCGGCCTGCAGGCGCCAAAGTTACATATGAAATATATTAGATTTAATTGGAAATTAAACAAAATTCAGAAATAAGAAAAGAAAAATAAAATAAAAAAAAAATATAAGAAATATATTTTTATTATATATATTTTTAAAATATAAGAAGAATTTTTTTTTTTTTCTTTACTTGTACAAGCAAGACTGTGTACCCTTCTTAAAAATCCCTGCTTAAAGTATTGCACATCTTAAATTTATACACAATAATATAACCAAAGCTACATATATCTCATGAAGCTTTAAGGGTGAAAATTTTTAGTTTTTTTTTTCGCATTGGTTATTATAATATCTTATTTTTAAACTTTTAACGAAGAGTAATAATCGTCTTATTAATATATATTTTCAAAGCTAATCGATTTTTTCAATTCCTTCTATTAGCTCACACTTTCCCTATATATATCTTGTTCAAATATTCAATCGTTAATTAAAATACTTTTTATTCATTCACTCAAGTTCAAATACATTTTTTTTAACTTGTAGTGGATGACATTTGATGTTAATGCAGTTTTTGAAATAGATAACACACATATTTCATAAAAGATTCATTTAAATTTAATTAATGAAATAAATGATTTCTTATGGATAGCGATTATTAAATGAATGCAACAATATTTATTCTTTATTTTCATATAAGATTTAAGTTGCATATATGTACCAATAGATGGCACCAGATAAACTTAAAAAAAAAAAAAAAATGAAAATTATTTATAAAGGACTTTTTGCAATAGAGTGAAAAAAAATGAAGGAATTGACTTTAAAAAAAAAAGAACATTTATATTACTTGTTATACAATAATTTTTAAAAGAAATATATTTAATACACATAAATAAAAAAAAAAATAAAAATTATGTTGAAAAAATTTTTTTACTTCAAAGCATAACGTTCGTTTAAATGTTATTTTCTAGAAGATTATTTATAAAGTTTCAAATCTCACTGAAATTGATCTCAATTTCTTTTCAATTAGAATGATAATAACTCCGAACCAGACGACAAAAAGATAAGAAAAATTCATTTTCTAAGAAAAGGCATATAATAAACATTGTAGTAGCAGAGCATGCATAAAAAAAAAAAAAAAAAGGAAAGGCTGGGAGCATGACGTGTTTTCAGTAGAAATAAATCAAGTTTCTAAAAATAGTAGCAGAAATTTTCTACGTATCACTTCTATTCTTAACTTCAATAGCATTATGCATGCTAGCCCTTTTCAGCAAAGTAAAGAAATTATCAAAATCCTATGTTCAACATGAAGCTTGTTAATAAGGAACTACATCCAATTCGTTTTTTATTTACTGACTTATAAAGTCAATAAATTATTTCATTATACTAGTTTAATTTTGGTCATAGCAAGACTTAAAATAATTATTTTGTTGTAGGTAGTAAAATAATTTGAAATACTACTGTGTCCAAAAAGTAAGACCAATTTTCAATTTAAAATTCCCGGGGCTTATGTAATTTCATTTTTTTTTTTTTTTTTTTAGTTTGCTGGCACTGTCCTTGATATCTGTGTGAAATTTCACGTCAAAATATTCATTAGTGCTTGAGTTACTCTTTGTTTTGTGAGAAGCTAAAAACCTTTTGTATGTGTTTTTGGTTTTGTAAGATACTAAACCTCTTTTAAAATGAAATTTTGAAATTCCATTTTAAAAGAGGTTTTGGGCCTCAAATGCGTGAAATCTCGATTGGTACTGAAAACACTGAATGCGCCAGCTCACACTGCATTGATTCTTCATGACTTTTTCGCCAAAAATGAAACCCACATTGTTCCACAAGCACCGTATTCACCTAATTTAGCATCGTGCTATTTCTGGCTATTCCCTGAACTCAAAAGACCTCTCGAGGACACCATTTTGAGTCGATTGAAGAGACATTTCAAAAAACGCCGGAATCAGTTTTAGCATCTCACAAAACCAAGTATAACTCGAGCACTAATGAATATTTTGAGGTAAAATTTCACACAGATGACAAAGACAGTGCAAACAACCTAAAAAAGAAAAGAAAAAAAAAATTGAAATACCAGATGCTCGGGAAATTTAAATTGAAAATTGGTCTTACTTTTTGGACACAGTAGTATATTAGTCTAATTTTGTTCATAACAGGATTTAAAAGAATTATTTTGTTGTAAGCAGTAAAATAATTTGTATTAAACAAATGAAGGCCAAAAAAAAAAAAAAAAATATTAGAGTAAAGGTGTGTATGTAGTAAAAAGAAGTGGCAGGTCAAACAAATCTTTCATAACATGTACTCCATTGCGGAAATGACAACGACAAAATCATTAATTTGCAAAGACATTGAATGACGGGATATAATGAATATAATTTCCTTTTTTTTTTTTTCGTTGCTATCAAAAGGGAAATCCGTAGTTAATTTTCCTTCAAAGAAAAAATAAATTATGCAAAGAAAAAGCATTACAACAAAAAAGGCACATAGTAAATATGCTTTATGGTGACCTTTGATGCATCCAAGGTAAATAGATAAGGTTTATTCTTTTAAATGTTTCAGTGATAAAAAAAAACAATATTTGCTGAAAAATACAATTTAACTTTTCAGATAACTACTTTGTTTGAATAATCAGGAATTATAGCAAAGATTCTGTAGAGGTATTTCAAAGGTGAATTTTGATCCGCACTGCATAAACCGGCGCCAAAGAACCACATGCGGTTTTCTACAAAACGCCACACTTAAACCTTATTCTTACTTGCAAGTGGCATGATATAGAATTAAACATGATTTCAATGGATGATTTACAGATAAACATGCGCCAGGAAAACTGCGACTTAAACACAATACATGAATTGTACTTCCAAAAAATAGTATTTTATATTAATATGACAACCCGATTTGTGGTCCAGTTGCAAAATGCGCAGTTAAGTGGGCAGGAAGGCTCAGGGCCAAATGCGCTGGCCGCATTCGTTGCAGTCACTTTTTCAGGAACGAGGAGATTCAATAGAGATTGCGACGATGTGCGTAAATAAGAGTCTCACATCGACAGTAGAATTACCTGGTGAAAGTTTTTCCAATTTTCTCCTATACAATATACAAATGGAGAGTTATTAACCTTAAAGTCATCCCCGCTGATAATGTGTTTTCATATTAGCACATACATAAAATTTAACACGAAATCTACAGATGTTAAAAAAATCCAAGCTTCCCAATAATGCTCCAAAACACTAATATTTGTTACTTTTATAGTAGTGAAAAAAAAAAAAAAGAAATGGGTCACAAGTAAATGATACTGAACATTTTTTTTTTTTTTTTTCTATTTTCTGTTTAATAAAAAATCTTTAATTTTATCTATAGGTTGCCCATAAAATTTAGAATTTAACGTAAGAATCAAAAAGCATAACAGCAATATTAAACAAAGTAAGAAAAAAGTATATTCAGGCAATAAATTATGTTCATCGGTTATTATTCAAAACTAAAAGAAAAACAAATAAAAAATAAAACTATATAATTCCAACCAATTTTATAAAAAAATAAGTGAAAGAAATTTAAGTAAACCAATAAAAACAGCTCGTGATAGAAATAAAAAAAAAAAAATAAATAAACCAATAAGAAACGTTGAAAGTGGTCAAGGAAGCGAAAAACTGATCAAGTCACGAAAACTCTACTACCCATAATTTTAAGGGGGAAAAAAAAAAGAAAAAGAGAGATGGTCCTTAATCGAAAGTTCTCCGTTTATTTATTTATAAAATATCTTAATTACAAAGCAAACTTATGTGATAATCAGCTTGATTTCATTTTGAATCAGTTTCAGAAAAACTTTATTGCATCGGAATTAAGTAACTGTGTTTAAATGCAAGGCTCTAATAAAACTGACATAACATTCTTTAAATCATCAACATATATATATATATATATATATATATATATATATATATACAGATAACTCAGGCTATAACATTTTAGTTTTTTCGCAAACGTACACACTTATCACGGAAGTCTACACGTGAATCGGAAAACGTTATGTCTAAGAAATTATTACAAAATCAATACATCTTTATGTAATTTCCTTCTATAAATATCTGTCTTTTATCTCATAAAACATTGCTCCATGCAAAGATATAATAAACATGAACAGTTTATTAATTGTAATGTAAAGAAACCTTTTTTAATTACATTTTAGTGAAAAATATAAAGTAATTATGATTGTAGGAAGGATTGGATAGTTAATTCTTTACATCCTTTATTTAACACAAAATGGGTGTAATTATTTTAAATTTAACAGCAAGTTTGCAATAACTAAGCACAATAACAAATATGCGAGTGAAAAAAAAAAATAATTTAATAATTTAATGTAATTGTAATTTAATAATGTTTTTGTAATTTAATAACATTGTAGTTATTTTTGTGCTTATTCATGATTATTTAAATAAATAAATATAATGTTTTGAAGCTAAAATACTTACACTGTTTTGTCACTCTTTTTAAATTTTGAAGAAAAAAAAAAAAATCACAATGTATTATCATCTATAGTTATGATGACTAATGACAACATAACTATAAATAATAGTCACTCATTTCAAATTTAAAAAAATAATAATAAATAAAACTATAAATTGAACAAAATTAACTTAGATGACGATGAAAATAAAGAGTATCTGACAAACAATTTATAGAAACATTATTATATTTTGAGCACATGTGTATTACATTTTATACAAACATAAGGAATATTTATTTTAATTTTAAAAACTGTTTATCTTTAATGAATCTATTGACTCTTAACTACTTAACACTCAGCACACTGCTTGCTGCTAAATTATATTATAAATTTATCAACAGTAATGTGGTACATATTTAAAAGTGGTTCCAAATATTGACTTTTAATTTGTCGAGAAATTTTATTATCAATTTATCAATAAAGTGAGAAGTTGATATTGCCTTCACATTTTGTTCATAACAAGAACAAAATGTGAAGGCAATAGTATATAATATATATACTATTGTATAATATTATATATATATAGTATATATATATTATATATATATATATATATATATATATATAATATTATACACAGTACAATATATATATATATATATATATATAATCATATATATATAATATATATATACCACATTCCACACTCCAGTCACATTAATGTGACTGGACTGTGCGTATATATATATCAAAATAATATATATAATACTTTTTGGTATATAAGAAACAGTATATATTCTCTTGTATATAATACTAAGAGTATCTGCAGTAAATATTTTACGGCGTATAATATCTTTTTTTCTCTTCTTAAGAAAAGCAAACTGCAAGATGATAAAGCTGTACTTCTACTGATGTATTGTATAGCATTTATTTATAGGCAATGTTGCAATTGTGTTTTTCACTGTGCAATCTTTATCATAAGGCACTCGGCAAGGGTCATGTTATTTTAGATTATCCGCTGACGAATAATTCTTTTGTTACGATTAATTTATCGATAAAGTCTACATCAAATTAACAAGACAGTTGGGGTTTTATGCATTTTGCGAGTTTTCAAAATCCTTTAAAAAGGCGAAGAATACGTTACTTCTCAGTAGCTGAATAAGTAATTAAGATCAGAGAAATAAATATAATTACTTAATTTCCTTATTCCTCATTCCGCCCCTTCCAACAATACAAAAGTATTTATATTAAACTTTTAATTAATTCGAAACTTAAATAAAGGAAACTCCTGAATCATAAGACATTCAATATTATTTTTCTTGCAAATGATGATAATATTGAATATAAAATAAAACAATTTAAAAGTTATGTACTATGAGTAATAATTTTAATAAAATTTTTCAATTCTTCTCTAGAAAAAAATTTTAAGCACATACAAAGTAATACTATAAATAAATTATCAGCCCGATTTTATGTAAGGTGCCCTGCTTTCCGATGTTAAAAAGGTTCTGGTGTGAATACACTTAGATATATGCTTATGAATATGTTGATTCAAGGACAATTGCAGTAGTACAGTAGTATAAAACAAATATTGTCTGATCCGACAAAATATATAGTTATTTCATTTTCTGACAATTAAAAAAAAAAAAAAAAGAAAACATTCTGAAATTCATTTTAAGAACTCTTTCTAACTTACCCCATAAAAAGACACGAATGATTTTATAAAAAATAAATCTTAATCTAATATAAGAAACGTATAATGGCTGAATAAAGCAGACTAATCTAATCTAATCCAATGCTTAGATAAAGGGAACTACTGAATCATAAAACTTCAATATTATTTATCTTGCAAAAGATAGATAATATTGAAAACAATTCAAAAGTAATATACTATGAGTAATAATTTTAATAAATTTTTTTAATTCTTCTCTCGAAAATTTTTTAAGCACATACAATGTAATAGTATAAATGAACTATTAGCCACACTTTATGAAACGTCCCCTACATATGACATTGATTTCCAATGTTAAAATAGGCTCTGGTGTGAATACACTCAGATATACACTTATCAATACGCTAATTCAAGGGCAATTGCAGCAGTACAGTAGTATAAAACAACAGTGTCTGATTCGCATTTCAATACAAAAGTATTCAAAAATTTTTTATAGTTTGAAACTTAAATAAAGGAAACTACTGTATCATAAAGCATTCAATATTATTTCTCTTGCAAATGATAGATAATATATTAAAAGTAATTTAATAAAATTTTTGAATTCTTCTCTTGAACAAAAATTTTAAGCACATACAATTTAATGGTATAAATAAACTATTAGCCGAACTTTATGAAAGGTCCTCTACATATAACATGGATTTCCTATGTCAAAAGGCTCTGGTGTGAATACACTTAAATATATGCTTATGAATATGTTGATTCAAGGACAATTGTAGCAGTACAGTAGTATAAAAGAACAGTATCAGATTCGACAAAAATATAGTTCTTTCATTTTCTGACAATTTTTCTTTTTAAAGTAAACATCCTGAAATTTACATTAAGAACTTTTTCTAACTTGCCACACAAAAAAGACACGAATGATTTAAAAAACAAAAAAGAAAATTAATCTAATATCTTAAAGAAAAGCATAATAGCTGAATAAAGGACTAATCTAATCTAATTCGATGCTTAAATAAAGCAAACTACTGAATCATTAGTAACTTCAATATTTTTTCTTTTGCAAATGACAGATAATATTGAAAACAATTTAAAAGTAACATACTATGAATAATCATTTTAACAAAATTTTTGAATTCTTCTCTTGAAAATATTTTAAGCAGATACGCTGTAATAGTATTAATAAATTATTAGCCCCATCTTTAAGTAAGGTTCCCACATATAACATGTATTTCCGAAGTAATGTTAAGAAGGCTTTGGTGCGAATACACTTAGACATAAGTATGCTTATCAGTACGCTGATTCAAGGACAATTGCAACAGTACAGTAGTATAAAACAACAATGTCTGATTCAAGTATCAGATTCGTCAAAATATAGCTCTTTCATTTTCTGGCAGTTTTTTAAAATTTTTTTTTTTTTTTTAAAGAAAACACCCTGAAATTTATTTTAAGAACTCTTTCGAACTTACCCCATAAAAAGACACGAATAATTTTTTTAAAAATAATAAATCTTAGTCTAATATCTTAAAGAAAAGTTATAATGGCGGAATAAAGCAGACTATCTAATCTTTGCAAAACTCTCTAGCAGTATCTAGTACAACCTCTCCCACACCCCACCCCTTAAATTATAAAATGTTTTCACCTGACAACAAAATTTCAATACCAGAAATAAGCTGATAAAGCCAAGAGGAGGCTGGCAGGTAGAGAGATAGGGGGAGGGGTAGATCCAAGTAGCAACACATTCGAAAAAGTGTTGTCAGATTCAACAATTACAACCGGAAACTGCAAACGATATCACAATTTGTTCTTTTTTTTTTTTTTTTCTTTTCTTTTTCTATTTTCGTTTCATTTAGATTGGGGCGGCTATGCAGCAGTTTGCAATCTGCTGACGTCACGCACAAACGTAGTAGTAGTTTGTTGTAGTAGTTGCGCGTGCATTTAGAAGAGGGGTGGGCTGTATATATGGAGGGGGAGAGGGGAATAGATCGATTTAGAGGGGGTGGGAGGAGTAATCTGAGGTGGCAGGAGGGGGTAAGAAAAGCGGTAGCGGTTCCAGTCAAGATGGCCGGACAGACGAGTGCGTCATTTGATCTCTACTTGATGACGACAGATGAATGTTATTTACTGCAAAAATCGCATATTTCCAGCTTTCTCCAGTAAAAATTGAAATTAAATAAATCATTCGTTAAAAAAAAATTGAATACTTGTCAATAAAAATATTGAAAAAATAATTTACATATTGAGGGTTGGGTTGAAATATATAAAGATTATTAACAAATGGGGAAATCATTATCATGTATCATTGAAGAATAAAATTTAAAATTATTTTTTAAAAAGTCCTTACGTTATTTTTTATTATTTATTTGATATTTAATATTTATGGAAGAATTAAAAAAAAAAAAAAAGAGTATTTCTTAGCAATAGTATTAGTAAAGTTAAAGTTAGTAAAGTCTCAGTTATTTAAATATTATTAGGCTAATATTTTAATTTTATTTAAGAAAATTTTATTAGGTTAATATTTTAATCTTATTTTAAAAAATTAGTAGGCTAATTTTAATTTTATTTAAAAAATTTTATTTAATATTTTAAATTTAAAAATTTTATTAGGCTAATATTTTAATTTTATTCAAAAAAAAAAAAAATATTAGGCTAATATTTTAATTTTATTTAAAAAAAAAATTATTAGGCTAAAATTTATTCAAACATTTTTGGATATTAAAATATAATTGACATATACCTTACTTTTGAGGTTGTATTGATCTGTTATAAAAAAAATGCCAAAATATATTTAATTAACATAAGTCGCCATGGCACATATTCTAACCATATTTTTTTATGACGAACAAATATGAAAACTTTGGTTTATTTGAAAAATTGAAAACTTTGGTTTATTTAATAAAAATATTGAAAAAAAAATTTACATATAAAGGGATGGGTTGAAATATATAAAAACTATTAACTAAAGGGGAAATCATTATCATGAATAATTGAAAATTAAAATTTAAAAGTGAAATTTATTTTTTTTAAAAATTTTTTTTATTATTGAATTTAAAAAGAAAAGAATAATTTTTACATTTTTGTCATTTAAATATTATTAGGCTTATATTTTAATTTTATTTTTAAAAAAAATTAGGCTAATATTTTACTTTTATTTATTAGGCTAATATTTTAATTTTATTTTTAAAAACTTTATTAGGCTAATATTTTAATTTATTTTTATTTAATTATGATAAATATGATAAACGAATTTTGAAGTTAAAAACAACACGATAGTGTTGTAGGAATTGGACCCCCAACTTAATTTCCTAGTATTCCAAGTATTTCAATTAAATTGAACATGACCAGATTTCTTCAATCGGTTGTTAAATATGAGCAAATTAAACTTAAATCTAATCGAACTATGATTAAACTTATATTAATTCATCGAAATTTTGTGAATCCTGAAATATATTTCCATACGAGACTAGTATTTGGGAACTTCCCAAAATAGTCCTATAAAAAATTAATTTTACAGGAATGACAAAACTAGGTTCAGTAAAAAACTTAATTAAAATTATGCTATGGAACTTCTAATCTGAGAATTCCATTTGCATATTAGAAAGGGTGTAAAATCGAGAACCGATTTATCACTCCCCCCTTCCGGTCCTCGAATGCGAAGATCAGAAATCTCAATCAATCGCTTTCACTCGTCTTTAATTGCAGCCCCTGTTCGAACCCTGCACACTCCTACCCCCTTCAAAACCTCCAGCCATAGCTTAAAGGACAACAAGATGGCCGATCACCTATTGTTCCATTCGATCGTAGTACCCGCCTTCATGCTGCGTGCAATGGGAAGGTAGAGAGAGAGAGAGAGAGAGAAGAGAGAATTCAGCATCAAACGTTTTGATGGCGGGTGTAGGGGGTAGGAGGGGTAGGGGTGAGGGAAGGGGAGGCAGGTCACCCCATCGCCGCCCACGAAAAGCGCCTGCATTTTGTCCGCGGTTTGCAGTGCTTCTCCGGGAGATTTCGTCCATTTCTTCCAGGGGCGGCCATTAGAGGGTGCAGACCTCTCCCACGCGAGACGATGTTGAGGGGTTAAGTAGGAAAATTGAGAGGGGGAGGGGATCCCAAATTTCGAGTTCTAAGGGGAAGAAGAACGAGAAAAAATGCAAATGGTATGCAAATACGATAAATGAAAAGATTATTTGGGGCAAAAGTATTTCCAGATGTTCTTCCCTATCAAAAATGAATTCGGTTGTATGACTTGGGGAGACAGTGAAGAAGGGTGGATCAAAGTGGATTTGAGGTGAATTTAATTAAGGTCACGATATACGCTAGGATGTCACGTAACCAATCAAAGGAAGGATCCATGCCCAAAATTAATAAACTAGCTACTAGTGTGAAAGTTATCAGTAGTATATCGATATAAATCAATAACATGTAATTTATTAATGTTAAAGTGTATTTATTATCAATTCAGTCTTTGTTTGAAATTATAATTATTTAATAATTTATATCTTTTGGTATATAATTTTAAGTATTACATTCTCATATACTTTTAAATAAATGTATAAATCTAAAGCGAGAAAAGTTATTTTTAAAAAGTTTACAAAAGTACAAGAACGATTGTTAGCATTTTATTTTTCAGGCGAGATAGGACTTATTTTCCGTCTTAAAACCTGTTCTTTAATGCATAGACATCCAATAGGTGATTTCTCTATAACTGAAATAGCATTACAATGAATAGTTAATTCAAGGTCATGTTCGAATAAGAAACATTTGCTATATAAAACGCAGATGTTCTCCTTTTCAAAATGATAACTCAAAAAAAAAACGCTTTTTTACAAATGAAAATCACACAAAGACAATGAAAGGAAAGACAGACAATGAGTAGGAAAGACATTTTTCAATATAACTAGGAATATGATTTTTTTTTTTTTTTTTTAATTTAAATATCTTCGCTAACAAAATCTCAATCAAATTCATAGACGAATTTCAGAGGGAAAATTTTTAAAAAGTGCGCTGAACAAATCTAAATTTTAAAAGCTTATCAAAATCTGAGCAGATAAGAGAGTTCTATTATGGTAGATACTCGAGAAAACACATGCTGTAAAGAGATGTCTCAAAAATTTCATTGATCACCCACAGTTCTTCTGAATACCGGTTTGTACTGGATGAAAATCAGCAGACCGGAACTAAAATAATTTATGGCGTACATTAAAAGAGACAGTGTTATTGAATATCAGTCTCATTGGCTGCCACCGCAGTTAAAACAAAGCACAAGCTCATGAACGTAACAAAATGGCAGGCGATGATAAATTAAATGCAGTACACTTGTATTCTTCAAGTATATAGCTTTCAAAGCTCGCTTTTTAGTCTAAATTATGGATTCACAGATTTCTGAGACCTCAGTTTGTCGCAGCACAAACACAGATAGATGTAAATAAATGTAACAAAATAGTGAGTTTTGATATTTTTAGTGATTACCCAAACAGTTTATATTTATCGATTGAAAAAGTTTGTTCAGAAATATTTGTCGATCTAAATATAGATTGGTTTGATTTGATTTGTCGCTTTACGGTCATCTTGTGCACATGAGGGCTAAACAGACAGGGACTTACAGTTTATCATAATTTCCGAACCACTCACAAACATTCATGCCATCGGCAGAATTCGAACCTAAAGCCTGTGATACCAAAGTATATATAGACTGGTGCATTTTAATATAGTATCATTAAATAATCATAGCTAACCTTTGTGATTGAATTGGTTTGGTTTGTTGCTCTACGGTCATTTTGTGCACACTTTAGGCTAATTAGACCGGATACAGTTTAAGGTGGATTCCGAACCACTAACAAACATCCATGCCACCGCCAGGATTAAAACCTGAAACCTGTGGTACGAAAAGCCAGAGCGCTAACCAACTGACCATCAGGCAGTTCTTTATGATTGGAGATTAATTTTACAGTTAAACATGATTTTGGCAATTTCAAAAAATACGCAGAGAATTTTTTTAAATCAACATTTGTCAATGGCTAATGTCTTTGATAGCCAATTGAATTTCAATTCTTGTATAATGGTAAGAAATAAATAAATAAAAATATCGCAGAGAGAGACATTGCATTCATGGTAACGCGTTAATGACAAAATTTCTAATCTCTTAGTTTGTGATAAATTAAAATTAAGATAATATTGAATAAATTATATTTATAATATTTAAGCATTTACTTTTTTTTTTTTTTTTTTACTAAAACTAGAGCCGGATCATGTACTGTATTTCTACCTAAGGGAAATGGATGTGGTTCGCAATGAGAAATAACCTTGAAATTGGGTGTTTGTTTGTAAAAATCTGCTACAAAAGTATACTATTGCAAACTATTTTTGCAAATAAATCATGCAATATTCTTTATAAAAAAAAAACCCATATACATAAGGTTTTGTGATGTCGACTGCCGATAACTATATTTTTTTATAACCTTAATACAGGCATAAACTTTTTCATCACTTCTGACAGAATAATCTATTTAATTAAACCCATAAAAAATATGATTATCCCCATCAATTCCCACAAGAAGATCTTGTAAACAAACAGTTGTTCTTTTTAATACAAGCAATTTTATCTGAAGTCAGATAGGTAGCGGATTCACCACTACTGAGCAAGTCAAGGATTACACTATATCCACTTTGGGTACACCAAAGTGGAATAAAATCCCCATGGAGGGATCTAAGATCTGAAATGGTCTTCTGAAGAATCTTTCATTCTCATTCTAGAACCCAGCAAAGCCTTTCAAATTACAGATTTAACTAGTATATTTCCTAGCATAGACATAAGGACATTCGATTTAATAAGGGTTTCGAATTTCATCCGCTATCCATAAGTTCATTATAAACCCTTTGTAAAACGTACGAATCGACACTTTTTTGTCGGTTTTGCAAAAAAAAATATAATCAAATTTATGGAATTTTTCTCGTTTACCATACACTAATCTCTGGTATTTTTTTGAATCGATATTTGCTTCAATGAATCAGCCCTATAACTTATCAGGAAAACAAGAAATTTTGAATTTTTGTGCTCTCCATCTAGATGTTCGGATTTATTTATTTATTTGTGGCATTAAAGAAAAGAGTGTTATTGAAGGGAGGACTCAAGGCTTCATGATTTCGTTATACTTCTATCCATGGCTTCATTAGGTCATCGATACCATTTAAACTAAATCCCCGACACATTAACAGATGGTTCAGATTAGTCCAGTTTAGGAAGTGAGAGGCTTATGGTTTTAAGGATTTTCAGATGTAACTGATGGATAAAATGTTATTAAATTTCTTGCTAGAATGTAAGGCAGAGATATTTCGACTAATTTTTGTTTCTATTTAGGATATTGAACTGAAACCATGCTGAGATTTGTAATGTTACGAGTAGTTGATTATTAAATCTAAGACTAATTATAAGTATTGTTACAGCAAAATTTAATAAATGGCAATGATTCTATGAAGAAGTAATAACTATATAAAATTCAGGGAAAAAAATGTGTGAACTAAATTTAAAATAGTAAAAAAACAATTTTTGAATTAACAAAAAGATTTGCAGTTAAAAAGTAAAACTACGAAATTTTTTACTTTATTTTGTATCAACATGATAAATATATGGATCATAGAACTAGATCAAACCATCTTTAAAATAAACGCAAGGAATGCATACTTGGCAAAAGTAAAGATATTCACTTTAAAAAACAGGTTCATTTTTTTTTTATTTTTTATTATTTTTAAATAGTTCCTTGTATTTTTAAGTTTTTTGCAAAATTTGTTGCACTTTGAACTTTTGTAACACTATAGATACATTATTTCTAATGACCTTATCATTCGATTTATAAAGCATTAAATAATTTTAATCATATAGTTTCGCATTCTACGGCTATATAAAAAATTATCACAACAATATTCAGATATTTCAAAAGTAAAATTAAAAGTTTTGCATGCACTTTAATGTGATACATAATATTTATGCTGTAAATTTTTTATTATTACACTCTCATAAATTTAAATTAAAAATACTTGTTTTGGTAAACATTTTTCCCTCTTTATTGTATAAAATTCAACATAGATTTGCTTGTTATCTATTTTCCTAAGGTGAGCAAATCTGCATATCCCCCTAGAGTCACATATACAATAAACATTTATTTATGTGACACAGGGGATATATATATGTTTATTAATCCAAAGCAAATAATATAATAAAAAGAAAAGAAAAAAAAATTGACGTTGGATACATTACATTGGTTTAAAAGTGCTTAAGGTAACTAAACATAAAAATGATAAAGCAAAATATTAAATAAAAATATTTTTCCTAATATTTAAGCGTTTAATTTTATTAAACTGGAGTGGATCATGTTCTAAGTTTTTGTCCTTAATCAAAATTGAAAATTTCTTTTGACCGAAATGCCTTTTTTAAGATGTCATATGATGATACGGGACCTAATAGCAGACTTTATAAGACCATAGAACATATCTAAGCATCTCTAGTCATTATAAATCGTACTCATATAAAAACAATTTGGAAAGTATAAAAAAATTTCAACCATTAAAAATTGGCTTTTAATTGCATTCTAAAATTTCTTCTAAAATGAATTTGAATCTTATATAAGTCATATTTACATAAAATATACATTTTCTAACAAATTTACCGTTGATAATATTTCATCTTATTTAAATTAAAATTTAAATATTCACTAATAAAAAAAATTAAATATTTTTTAAAAATTTGATTCATCAAATGATGGTAAAAAAATTTTTAAACAATGCAATACATCTAATGCATATTAAACAATGTAACACAATTTATCCTTGCACTATAATGGTAATCTCCAATGTTAAAGCCATTTAATGCTGTTCACCATTATTCCAGCAATTTTTCAGATTTCTAGCAAATTCATTGCTATCCAAAATATGTCAAGGATGGAATGGCAGCTTATTATACACCTACGATAAAAAGGGTGTTGATATGCGTTTCAAAAGGAAAACTGATCCACATTTGCGTTACACATGAGGATATAAAAGGGGAGGGGGAATCCATGCAGACCATTATAAAAATGAAGTATATTTCCAACTTGCTCGTTAATCGACACTTTTAAAATAGTATATGGAGTGAACCATAACTTCTTGCATCTGACCCCCAGCTCATGTTCAAATTGCCACAGTTAACTTAGATTTAGTAAAGAAATATACATATAAATGCACATTTAACATTTCTTGGACCTTTCAGTTAAATATTTTTGATGAATTTGCATAGAGAATTTTTAAAACAAAATTGTTCAACATTTTTGAAGCATTAAAAGAAGACATAATAAAAGACATATTATACATTGACGTTATCAGGGGCCTGATGGCCGAGTGACTAACGTTCTGGCATTCGGTACCACAGTTGTTGGGTTCGAATCCCGACTGTGCCATGGATTAATATTTACTACAATACAATACAATATTAAAACAATATTTACTACAATACAATATTAAAATTTTTTTTTAAATATACTAATTTTAATTTCTCGCCTTTTATTTTTACACAGAGCTTGTGCTCTTTAACTTATTTCTTTTAAAATTTAACTTTTGGTAAATAATAATTATGTAAATTCAAGAATTACACGGAGGTGCAGGGTTTTACCCTGGGAAGTCCAAATAATACACCAGCCTGTACTGTACTGGATGTTTGTAGTGGTTCGAATCCACTTTAAACAGTAGGTCCCGGTCCTAATAGGATCGTAGAGGCTTGTGGGGGTGTTATTCGCACCCGTAGCATATTTTCAAGTAACATGTGCCCCCTGAGTAGTGCTAAATGAGTAACAACAGTGCAGCTCTTGCTTATGGCATAAAGATTAACTGTCTGTATTGCCATCTGCATTAGAACAACAACAACAACAACATTGACGTTATATCACACCCTTGTTTCGAAAAGAAAATATGTATTTTAAAAGGAAACAATACATATATTTTTGTATGTGAATTAATTGTTAAAATGTCCACACACATGTATGATTTATCAGTCTCTTAAACTTCAAAGAGTACTGAAACATTACTAAGCAAATAAATGCACCCTACAATCTCTGATTTCAAGAGAACATACCGATTGTGATACAACCACACATCATTCTCCAGATTTATATTTAGATCCCTTGCTATCTACTGATAGTGATTAGTGAAAGACGTGGATATGAATAATTGCCATTGAGTGGGGATAAGATTGTTAAGAGTACATTTGATAGAAACTTTTCTTTATCTTCAAATTATAAAGCACATGTTGTAACAGATGATCATGTATTTCTCATGAATCTTTATATATATATATATATATATATATATATATATATATATATATATATATATATATATATATATATATATATATATATATATATATATATATATATATATATATATATATATATATATATCTGTGTATGTGAGTGCGAAACGAGAAAAGCAGATAGACGGACAGATATGTGTATATGTTACAATATAATTTATAAATTATAAAAACTTAGAAGCAGGGCCGGATTTTCCTATAGGTTAACTAGGCTTCAGCCTAGAGCCACAAGATCAAGAGGGGCCTACATTCAAATTGTTAGCCAAATTGGAATGGCACTATTCTAAAACAGTAAACACTAAAACACTGAATAGAAAATAAGGAGAAATTCTACACATATGACTAATAAACAAACATAAAAATGTATTGGTTAAAATCAACGCGTTCGGCTCATTGGATCTGTTCGTTTGTAGATACTAGGTTTTTATTTATTATCCGTGCCACATTTTTTATAAAGATTAGTGCCCATCACAACATGTTTTATTTAACATATTGATATATATCACAGTAATGATGTATTTTATTATCTCTCATGTAATTTACAAACTTAAAAATGGGAGGTGAAAGGGCCTCATAAGTGGAATGCCTAGGGCCTCATTTCATCCAAATCCGGCCCTGCTTAGAAGTTAGCATATTTTTTTTCCTTTCTCAATTAATTTGTTTCCAATTATTCGTAGGAAGAGAAAAAAATTATTAATTATTATTTTTTTTATTATCATCAGACTTGTCAGAAGATTTATTTTTCTATAGTCATCAGATCAGCTAACTAACCGAAATGGCACCATTAGAAAAATTGTTAAAAAAATAAGATAGAAAACTTAAAGGTTCTCTTTTTAAATTCCTTCTATTAGCTCACACTCTCCCTATATGCATCTTGTAGAAATTTTCAATCGTTAATAAAATACTTTTTATTCATCCACTCAAGTTAAAATACATTTCTTTCAAACTTGTAGTGGATGACATTGGATGTTAATAAAATTTTTCAAATGTTACTTCATTAATTAAATTTAATTAATTAATTTTAGTTTTTTAGATTTAAGTTACATGCATCTACCAATAGATGGCGCCAGACAAACTTAAAAAAATGAATGAAAATTATTTATAAAGGACTTCCTGTAATATAGTGAGAAAAAAAAAAAGAAGGAATTGACTTAATAAAAATTTTTTTTATATTACTTGTTCGTTTTCAGTTTATTTTCTTAACTGAAATAATATTATATTTTTAAAAAATGCTAATAAGATTAAAGGTGAAAAAAATTATTGGGGGATTTATTATTAGAAAAGAATGATATCGTTATTTAGCTAATTTAATTATTTAAGACGAGTTATATAAAATTTAAAACATTTCATTGCACACGAATAACAATATTCTTTCACAACAATATTTACCAAAATTAAAAAATTGTTTCAGAGTTGTTATCCTGTATAGAAATTGTCTGCTAATAGTAATTATGTTAAAATATTTCTCAATTTTTCTAATTATAGATACTATTTATTATAATTCTTTTCAAATAGTTTATTATGCATTAATAAATTAACTGAATAGTTGAGAGAATGATACAAGAGAGAGAAAAGCGGTTAAAAAATTTAAATAACTTGTAATATTTTTTTTTTATATTTTAAAGTTTTAATTTTTTTTTTTTTTTTTTCCTATGACTTGTCATTTTTTCAATTCCTACTATTAGCTCACACTCTCCCTAAATATATATAGTTCAAATTTTCAATCATTAATAAAATACTTTTTATTCCTCCACTCAAGTTCAAATACATTTTCTTTGAACTTGTAGTGGATGACACTGGATGTTAATACAGTTTTTTTTTTCAAATATTAATTCAGTTATTAAATTTAATTAATTACTTTTAGTTTTTTTTTTAGATTTAAGTTGCATATATCTACCAATAGATGGCGCCAGATAAACTTAAAAAAATGAATGAAAATTATTTATAAAGGACTTTCTGCAATATAGAGAAAAAAAAAAGGAATTGACTTTACAAATTTTATTTTTATATATTACTTGCTTTTAATCGGATGATAAACAAAATTTTAACGGATTAAATAAGTTACCTCAAATTTTCTAAAAGACATTCATGAAAATATTCAACATGTTCCAATTTTAATTTTTTACCGTAAAATTTTAATTAAAAATAAATGCATTGAAAGTAAATAAAAAATGCTTTTAAGGTAAGGATAAATGTGTACTTAAATGTGTCGGTATTTTAAAATAATACGAATTTGCTGTGGTGTTCAAATAATAATCAGTATTAAAAAACTCATGAAATCTGCAGAATAAAAGTTAAAGCTGTGATTAATATATTTGAGATTTTTTATCAATCCATGTGATACGCAAATATTGCACAATGCCTCCCTCAATTCCTCACGACAGATTTTGTAAAGCACTACATCATAACTGTCAATACATGGTGTTTGGGTTAAATTCTAAAAGAAATAGTGCACAAATAAATAGAAATATGCAATAGTAAAAGAATAGTGAAGTAATAATGCAACAAATAATAATAATAAAAAAATTTTTAAGTCAATTCCTACTTTTTTTTTCACTATATTGCAGTCCTTTATAAATAATTTTCCTTCACTTTTTAAGTTTATCTGGCGCCATTTATTGGTAGATATATGCAACTTAAATCTAAAAAAACTAAAATTAATGAATTAAATTTAATTACTGAATTAATATTTGAAAAAATTGTATTAACATCCAATGTCATCCACTACAAGTTAAAAAAAAATGTATTTGAATTTGAGTGGATGAATAAAAAGTATTTTATGAACGATTGAAAATTTGAACAAGATATATATAGGGAGTGTGTGAGCTAATAGAAGGAATTGAATAATAGTAAATAGTTAAAAGAATAGTGCCTTGCACTTTTGATAAACAAAATATTTTTTTCATATTTATACTTCCGATACATTTCGAATATAAATTTTTGAAAATTTCCCAGTATTTGTTAATATTTTAATTCCTTATCTTTCTCTATCTCTTTTTAGAGCTTTCCTGTAGGTTAAAACATGAATTTTAATAACAATTCACATCTTTCTTTAAAATTCACCTATTTTAAGCATCCTACGAGTTATAAAACAATTTTACAGCCCCATTACCCCCAAAAATTCCTCTAAATCCGCATAAAAATAAACCCCTCTACAACAACGCACTTTTGAGGCTCCATATCCGCTCGTTTCAGGGCACAGCCGCCATATTGAAAATCGACGACTTTCTCCTGCAGAGAGCGAGGCTTTTAAAACACGGGGCAAAATTTCCCGGCAGCTAAATTAATCGCTAATGCTGCTAAGGATCACCCTCCGGGAAGTTGGGTCTCTAATCACATTCGGGAGTGATAGAAGGAGAGAAATCCCTCTCTCTTCCGTCACAATGAACTCGGCCGCTACCATGGATGCCTGCATGTGTGTGTGCGCGCGAGCCCCATGCATGTGCGAATGAATTTTCGCGTGTGCGTGCGTGCGTACACATAGCTGATGGAGTGACTCTGTCGGCAACAAACCCTGGGGGGCTGACTGTTGGATAGTTAGGAGCAGCAAAGAAAACCCAAAGAGAGAGAGAGAGAACGCCTGGACATCAGGGCCATGCGCAGTCAGGGACTAGGATGGATGCATGTGTGTGTGTGTGTGCTATACACATCTGATCAAGGTGGGCGGTATTTTGGGTAAAGGAAGAGGGAGTTAATAGTTAATCATCAACCAGAAACCATTACAAGATGAGGAATAAGACTGTTGTTCGATACTTGCGACTATTTTTGGAAATAATTATCCTTCAACTGCGCTTTCTGAATTTTCTATAAGTGGCAAATAATTGCAAAAGTTTTAAAAAATTGCGAAAGATGCTTATACTCTTAGTCTAATAATCCTAACAAAATGATAGCTATCATAATAATGCAAAATGAAAATACTCGACCTTAAAATCTGAATCGACGTATTTTTTTATCTTATAGATAAAATTTGATATCATTCTACGTTAAAATTTAATTTGCATACAAAATATTATCGAATTACGTTCTTTTTATTTTATAATAATCAAAAACACTTTAAATGATATCAATTTTTTCAAGATTGAAATAATAACTCGTAATTTTTTGTTATTATTCATATTTTAAAAAATTGTAGCAAAATATGCAAACTTTTAAAAGCGTGTGTTCCTTTAATCTTTTTGAAATTTTGCATTCTTCTTCTTCTTTTTTTTTTTTTTATACATGTTTTTCATATTTAGTAAAAATACTAGAATGAATCAAACAGTATTTAGTATACAGTTTAACAGAATAATCACCTTTAATATATGCTCATAAGGGATAAAGAAATATCAATGATGAAATTATAAATCCATAATATCCAATGAACAGAAAATAACATTAATTAAATTAAAGGTAATATACGGAACTTTTGTTAATGCCCCGTATAAAAAAATATATAAAAAAAATGTGTACAAAATTTTTAGCCAAGCTGTTTTAGGTTTTTACATTTTTACCGGTAGCCAAATATTATTATTTGTGGCTATTTTAAGAGGCATACATCCTTAATTCTACTTATGTGTTTATTTCTGTTTTCATTTTATTTAAATTCAAAAATTATCAAAAACAAATAAGTTTTTTCAAATATATCTTAGTGACCTTAAATTTATCTTAATAATGATATCTCACAATTTTTTTATAAGCACCTTATTTTCAAAATTTTTATATTTAATTTTTTAAAAACTTCTGGGGGTGGGGGCGAAGGGCACGAATAAGCATTCATTTATATAAACTCCAACCCAAACCACTACATTTTTAAGAAAAATTTAACTCTATTTCAACAATAAACACCCTATTTTTAACTAGTCATATTAATGACTAACACACAACTATCTTTTATTTGATAAATGAAATTAAGATAGCAGGATTAAATCGACTTTCTTGAAAATCAAAAGTGCCGAAAAATGTTTTTTTCATAATTTTTAAAACATTTTTTATATTTAATTTACTTTTACTGATATTTCAAATTAAAAATATGAATCTTTATAATTCAACAATAATTAAGCAAATAAAATAAGAAATCAGAATGAAGTATTGCTTTGCAAACATACAATGCATAAATAGTGTACTTATTCTGTAAGAAACTGTAGAATAAAAGAAAGTATGAGTTCTATTAAAATTATGCTTTCATAGTCATTGTTATTAATAAGATACATTTCGACAATTTATTCATAAATCTTTGTACAAAAATAATAAAAAAAGAGCATTGTATTAAATTTTTGTTTTAAATAATCATTATTAAAAGAAACAAAATATATTTGATAAAATTTTTAAAAAATATAATCAAACATTTATCTTAAAAGGCAGCAAAGTAATTTGGGATCAAAGGGTTAAATTTATCTAAATGCGTTTCAGTCAACTTTTACATAACAAGTAAAATAAAAAAAAATTTGTAAAGTCAATTCCTACTTTTACCCAAATTACGTAACAATTATTTAGTATTAGTATTTTTAACTACATATGGGCAAATTTTGAAAGTTAATAAAACAACAAGTAATATAAAAAAAATTTTTACTTCAATTCCTACTTTTTTTCACTCTATTGCAGAAAGTCCTTTATAAATAATTTTCATTCATTTTTTTAAGTTTATCTGGCGCCATCTATTGGTAGATATATGCAACTTAAATCTAAAAAAACTAAAATTAATGAATTAATATTTGAAAAAAATGTATTAACATCAAGTATCATCCACTACAAGTTCAAAAAAAAAAATGTATTTGAACTTGAGAGGCTGAATAAAAAGTATTTTATTAACGATTGAAAATTTGAACAAGATATATATAGGGAGAGTGCGAGTTAATAGAAGGAATTGAAAAATAAAAGTACGAAAAATTTTCACTTTTCCGCTAAAGGGGAAAAAATGTAAAAATGCCCCCAAATCACAGCTAATCTTAATGTAATGATCACGACATTTACGGCAATTCGCGGTAAATCCTTTTCGCATTTTGAACAGCGCCCTACTAAGGAGAAGATTAAATCAGTATAAATAAAAAGGTATTTTACACCTAAAGGTTTATCTATCAAGAGAATATGATTTTTTAAGTAATGGCATAATAATTATGAATACTTACAGTGTGAAGAAATCAATTTCAACACATTGGTTATATGTGAAGGATTTGGCACATTCAATCTGCAAGGGAAAAAATATATATAGATTATCTTTTTAAAACCGAAAAAGGCTACATATTCATAATATAGCTCACAATAAAATATATATGAAGAACGATTCTTTTAATAATAAATCGCTACATAGTGCATAACACAGTTTACAATTTTTGGAAAGTATAGATTACAAATCGACTTAAAATTAAGCGTCTTAAATGGTTTTTGAAGAAGTTAATCAGCTTAAAAATCTATCTCTACTTGAGATAGTATTACACAAGTAAGAAGTAACACACAAGTGGAAAAAATAAAATTGTGAAATGCATTTATGTTAAAAATCCCATTCGATTTCAATAATCTTTAGCTTTTAAAATACTCTTAAAATGGTAGGAAAAAACAACAAAAATTTAACATTCAACTTTCAATATTTATATGTATGATTAAAAAAAAAAAATGTAAGAGTATTATGGTATTTAACGGATACATTATTTCAAACGTAATAAGTTACAAACTAAAGGATAACAGGAATTTCCAATCGAGAAAAAGTTGATGAATCTCAGAAAAAAATCACTTTAAAATTTTTCAACTAATTAACAAAATCTATAATTGTTTTTATACATAATAATTTTATTCAAACACATAATTTCTAAACAAATTATAAGTATTTAGGATAATAATGATTAACGCACATGCCACAAAAATGTGCTAACTAGAATTAATTAATATTTTTAAAAAATGTCACTGTTGTCAAACTTTTTCTGCTCACTAAAGGACAAAATAATTATCTACACAAATTTAAAATGGCAACTTATAAGAAAATAAAAACATTGTTAACATTCTTTTTGCAAATACCTTGCTAATATGAAGGAAATAAAAAATTATAGCTATAAATAGGAGGCTTAACTAACACTTATCCTTTTCAATTGATGAAATTTCTTAAGATGGTAAATCTAACCTTTTTTTCAATTCTTTCTATTAGCTCACATTCTCCCTATACATATCTTGTTCAAATTTTCAACTGTTAATAAAATACTTTTATTCATCCACCCAAGATCAAATACATTTTTTTCAACTTGTAGTGGATGACACTTGATGTTAATACAGCTTTCTCAAATATTAGTTCAGTAATTAGATTTAATTAATTAATTTTAGGTTTTTTTAGATTTAAGTTGCATGTATCTACCAACAGATGGCGCCAGATAAACTTAAAAACAATGAATGAAAATTATTTATAAAGGACTTTTCTGCAATGGAGTGAAATAAAAATAGGAATTGACTTAAAAAAATTTTTTTTTTTTTTTTCCATGTTCCATGTTTACTTACTAATTAGATTCTGGTAAAGATTACTGATATTACTAATAACTGGAAATGAATGTTTGAATTTTAAATCTATTATAACAATCTCTTACTTATGATCAAGTTTAATTTTAGTAACAACATGATAATAAATAAATGAAATTCAAATTAGGTTTTCAGATAATATAAACAAAAGAATTAATTCAATAGATTCTATACAAGATGTCAAAAGAAATGAAAATTAACTTCTTTATGGATTAAGGCATCAGATAACATCAACCCTAACCATACCCTGTTTTATTATATAAATTATAATTCATTAGAAAAAGCATTAATAAGAAATATTTAGATAACAATGATGATTGGTATATTTTATGCAAAATTTTAATGACTATACATTTACACGTGAATCGAATAAGGAATATACATCTAAAAATTGAGGCATGACTTGGTTGGCCACCACATTGGGAACTATCTTGGAGAAAGAGATTGTATGGTTGCTAGGGTTATTTAATGTAACTGGTGTATACTTTAGCTTATACAATTACATTATTATTTGGCTTATGGTTTGACACAATGGAATTGATAACGGTTTTTTTTTCCCCATTTTTCTCAAGTGTCCCACAAATGTGGTTCAATTCTCGTTGATTTTGTTCTAATTAGTTAGTACATCTAATTGATAAAGCCTATAAATTAATGAGTTTTATAGTCCAATGTTGTAGATGAAATCAAAAATTTTGAGAAGTTTTAAGTAAATAAATA
Organism: Caerostris extrusa; assembly: GCA_021605095.1. Taxonomy (NCBI): domain Eukaryota; kingdom Metazoa; phylum Arthropoda; class Arachnida; order Araneae; family Araneidae; genus Caerostris; species Caerostris extrusa. Next base: position 74,591 of record BPLR01008517.1, on the reverse strand, counting down.
AAAAAAATCAACAATATAAATGATGCCAAAAGTCGACTGATTGAAAATGTTTAAAAGAATTAAGTATATAATAAACTACACAATTCAATAGCAAATAAGCTCTATTACTTTAGATTACCAATAAAAATATTTTTCCAGTAAAAAAATTATAGTCTAATTTATAATATACTTTATTAATATTTTTATAATAGAATTACGAAATTTAAAAAAAAAAAGTCTAATAATCATAACATGCATATCTTATCAAAAATATTACCTTTTCCATCTAAAAATTATAACGATATATGCTAGTAATTAATCAAACAAACATTAATAGCAACGACGAAAACTATTATTACTTGCACTGCTTTCTCAAACAGATCTCTTATCAGGAGCAGACTTTTCGTCGTGGAAAAAAGTGTGTCGTTGAACTGAACACAATGTTCCTTCTTATTTTTATGAGGGGTTAGCTTTGGGTCCAGACATTCTCCAGAAGAATGGAAAGAAAGGAGGGGAGGGCCCTTTTCCCAACTGGAACACCTGTCCAAGTCGCCTACTCTCCCAGTGAAAGTGTGTCGTTCAAGGCCATGGCAACAAGACCCCGAAAGATACCTCCCTACCAAAAAAGAAAATAACTTCTAAAAGTTTTACCGAAGGGTGTTTAAAGCATGAGAATAACTTTTTTAGAAGAGGCCACGATTTTTTTTTACCCCATGCACTTCTGATCATAACGAAAAAGGTTTTGAAGTAAAATTTGTTGAAAATCTGCTACAAATTATGTCTGTTAAAACTGGAGAACGAATGGAAGAGGCAGAGTTAATCATTGAAACTTTAGCTAAAAATAAGAATTTAAATAAAATATTTATTATGTTTTATACATTAGAAAACTTGGGGAAAAAACATAACATTGAGGGGGGGACATTACATTGGGGGAAAAAATTCACAGTACATGTAATTGATGTTGTTATGGTTGTATTCCTCATGGAAGGAGGGAAGATGGGCGGGGGGGGCTCCTAATTTTTAAGGAGCACCCGTAGGTAGAAGTCTGACTTCTGCTCCGTGACGCTGAAGGAGGGCAGTGCCTTCCGACAGGACTTTTAGGGGTAATATCGTATGGATGTTACGGGCGTATCGTATGTGTGAAACCCTTAAAACTCCCACCAGGTAGTCCGACTCACGAGACAAGATGCTGAACATCACAAACACCCTCGGGTCTCCTCGATTTTTAAAACAGGGTTTATAACAATGCCGCCAGTGGTTTGAACCTCTGCCCTAACGCTCGCAACGGTGCACATTGCCACTGAGTTACGAGTCAGGCTTATAAATTATAACAATAGCAATTACTAGTATTATAGAAGTGATAAGAATTAATCATTGAAAATTTAGCTGTGTAAAAATAAAATAATATTTACTATGTTTCAAACATTAGAAAGACTAATGGAAAAAAAAATTCACAGTTTATATAAATGATAGTAATAGTAACCTATTACTATCAATAGTTAATTTTATTTCAAAATTTTAAAAACTCCATGGAAGAAACAGAGAAATGTAAGAAAATTTAATTTAAGAAATAAATGTTTTCTTATTAATTAATTAAAAACTTAACACTACTTTTATATAAAAATCAATAAAAAATAAAGAATTTCACAACAACAAAATAAACTGAACTAATGTATTAATGTTCCCATAACACAACCATAAAAATTATAGTCGATTTTTTAATTTTAAAAAAAATTTAAATACGAAATATAATTGCGTACTAGGCTGTAAAAAAAAAATACCCCTTAACCTCATCTTAATTCATAGATAAAGTTACAATTATAGTTGGCTGCATCAGATTAGTAAATAAAAATTACAAGATAATGTTTCAAAATTAAATAAATGGTAGTCAAAAAAAAAAAATTTAAAGATACTAAAAATAAATAAAAGTAAAATACAAAATAAAAAATTTAAAAATTAAAAATAAAAGAATTTATATTTAAATTTGCTACAATTAATAATAAAAAAAATGAACAATATATCAAAGCTATATGAAACAAGAATAAAAATGAAGAGAAAAAAAAAAGGAGAATTTCTTCTCTCTATACAGAAAACCTGTTTTGTGTTTCAGGGTGGGAAAAAAAGTTATTTAAATGATTTTAATGCCTTTTAATTTACAATATACTTTCTAATGTAATAATAAAAGTACATTGACATAAAACGGAAATATATATAGATAAATCACTTCCAAATTAAACGACAGAGTGCATCTAGAAATACAGAAAAATGAGTTATAATAAAAAAAAAAAGAAATATTAAAAAAATAAAAGCAGTTTTCATTTCACCTTGTTAACAATCGTCTTGATTAAAACTCCTTAAAATAATGAATTATTTCACGGTGGACTTCGTGCTAATGAGAGTAAGTAATTAGACGTCATTTCTTGCTTTCTTTTTTTCATCTTTCATTTGATTTGTAAGGCTAATTACTTTTGGTTATTTGCTAATTCTTATTGCTAAGTAAAAACCACCATTTCTGCGACTTTGATAAGCTGTGCATAAGAATGATTAATATCCAAGTTGATTTAGCGAGAATTTGTTTTTGCTTTTTTTCACGTACGAATAGAGTCTTAAAACTACTTAATTAAAAAAATCATTTTAATTACTCAAAGACGCTAGTATTCTGACGCGACAGAAAAAAGTCCATAAAAAAATATAACATTTGAATTGAATTTTGGTATTTCATCTTCAAAAGTTTTTATATCAGTGTAAGTAATACCTTTTATTCTTAAATAAATTGAAAAGCGGGGTAAAATAATTTTTATTGCGAGTAGAGAAAATGAATAAGTACAGGATGTCAGCTAGTATGTTAACTTTTTTTCTTGTTTCAGCTTAAATTATATTCATATCAATTTTACAATATTGACGTTTGTATTTTTAAAATAATCGATGGCATATTTCTTACTACTGCATATGTTTATTTAAATTGAAATGACATAGAGACATTAACATATGCCAATTTTATTTAAATTCAGATATATAGTATTGAGAGATTTGATTTGATTTGTTCTACGGTCATCTTGTGCAAACTTTAGGCTAATTAGACCGGGACCTACAGTTTAACGTAGATTCCGAACCATTTACAAACATTCATTCCACCGGCAGAAATCGAACCTGAAGCCTGTAGTACCAACGGCCAGAGCGCTAGTCAATTGGCCATCAGGCCGCCATAGTATTGATAGAACATATCATCATGCTTGCATGTACCAATCAAGTTATTAAAATTCTTAAAATGGCCAATAATATTCGAAATCTAGCAAGAATTTCTATTACAAAACTTGCATTATGAAACTCTTCTAAATTATTTACATTATTAGACAGTTTATTTCGTGTTAACGTGCTTTTAAAATAAATTAATAAATAATAAATTAATAATTTTTGATGTGAAAACATTAAAATCAGTATAGATATCCAGTTAAGAATTGGAGGGTTACGTTTTCCAAGTCCAGTTGAAATGCCAATAACTTCAACATACATAATTTGAAAAATCTATCATCGTATAGTGGAAGATTAAAAGATTCTAGTGGAGGGTAAGGGCACCATGTAGCAGGGAGAGTTGGCTTAAAATCCGGTGCTGCGCTGAGTTCCCCGCTGCTATATCTCGGGATCCAGATGTGTTACTGAAGTAATCAAGAATTCAAATGAAAGATGACGGCAAGATCAAATGAAATATAGCAACAAAAATCACAATGAAATAAAATTTATACATGTGAAATCCAAAAATAAGTGGAATCTTTAGTGAAATGTTATAATGATGACTTATAAGCAACGATGGTGTACGCAAAATTCGAAGAAACCTATTAAAGATGGTAAAAAGGATTCGCGACGAATTCAAATAACCCCAAAAGACATATGCAGGTAAACAACATAAGAACAGGAATCAGGGTCAAAATTTAGCGGGTGCGACGCTTGAGGCGTCATTGTGTCAATGGATATAAGTTGTGTTGATCCTATTATGATAGTAGAAGAGCCTATACGCGTTATTTCAATAAAATCAGTGTATATGATAATTGTTCTGTTTCAATAAATATCTACATCAGTGATCGGTAGCTTCTAGTTGAGATTTTTATGCGTCTTCACAACATTATATACGTACTGAGCAAGATAGCTATATCGCCTGTACAGTATAGCCAAGCAAGCGCAGCATTAGCAAACATAACACCAATGCAGGAAGATCATCACTAACGGTATATTGAGTAGTATGTTATCATTCTACAGACAAGTTATAATTCTGCAGTCGTACTTCTTACTATCAAATACGTATCGTATTTGTTAAATGTATTTAATATGTAACCCATCATGAATCATTGGAAAGTAAAAAGAATTCGTCGTTTTAATGATGACTGGGATGAATGATTTTGTTGATTGATTTCAAATGCAACTGCAATGTGCAATAATATTGTGTTCAATGTACTGTGCAATATTAGTGTAGCGATCCCCAAGAAAAGTATCATCGAAAGATATCTCAAAACTATTCATTCAATTTTTGATGCTGACTAACCTGTTCATTCCGAAATAAGAAAAAAAGATAACTTCCATAAAATAAACTACTGCCAAACAACAAAGAATTTTTTGCTAAGCCTTTGGAGCGGTCTAAAACTGTAACCGCATAATTTATTTTTTTACATTTACTTTCTAAGAAGAAAAAAAAACATACACAGAAAAGGATTTATTAATAAAAGAAGCTTCTGACTCGTTATCAGAACGGTTTAAATATAAATCAGAAAGAGTTTCCGCTATAAATACTTTACAGTTGCCAGTTAGAACAGTAACCAGAAGAATTTCAAATGATTTAGAAACACAAATTATCAAATGATATGACAAAAAAATGCATTTTCTTTTCGCTGCAGTTGGATGAATCAACAGAGGTAGTAGACATAACTTAGATGGCAGTTTGCGTAAACATGGTGTTCAGCGACTTACAAAATAAGAATTTCTTAAAATTCTCATACTAAAGGGAAAGACGAAAATATAAAACTTTTTTGCAACGACTCATAAATTACCACTGTAGAAGTTAAATTCTATTACTAAAGATAGCGCATGTTCGATGACTAGTAAAAACACTCAATTTATTGCTTTATGCAGATAAGATTTTCACTTCCTCACTGGCAAGAATGTTGCTCATCCATGGTCTACACCAGGGATCGGCAACCTGCGGCTCGCGAGCCACATGCGGCTCTTTGGATATGAAGCTGCGGCTCTTTAGTTCCATACGCTAATATTATTTATTTTCTCAAAAAAAAAAAAAAATTAAAAATCGTTCTGAATCGATTAAAGAGGATTAGCACCGATTCTATCTCTCAGCCACTTGTACTCGCTTTTCACCGCACCCTCCCCCGTGACAGGCGTCATCACTGTCGTCAGTCCATCGGAAGCTCTCGAATGGCGCCGTCGTCGGATGTTTCTATGTAGGTTTTAATTCGAATTTGGCTTCTTTACGCGCCACTAGAAATTGCAAAAAAAAAAAAAGGCAAACCATTCACAGATGGTGAGTAGGGATTGCAATATCGGACCAAAAGTTCAATACTGGTATTCGGTATTTTTTAAATCTTAATACCGGGATACCGGTTTTAATACCAGTAGTAGAAATTTTAGAAAATGACCAGTTTTATTAGAGAATGTAAATATCACAAAAAAATTTGTAACTTATAAACTATGACAGTATACAAAGAATCGCAAAAAGTAAAGGAACATCTTATTTATTTAAATCAAAAATAGTGTCATTACACTATTTTTGATAGTAAAATTTGTAATAGTACCACAGACTGAATAGTGTATCACTATTCAGTCTGTGGTACTATTACAAATTTTAGAAATATGATCTTAAAAAACATAATGCATCAATTGTACCATCATTAAACCTGGAATGTAATTTTGTGCAAAAATTACCAGCTGTCGAAAACGCTCTCTCAGCATCTACACTAGTTGGTGGAACTGTTAGCAAAGCGCGATAAACTTTTTCCAAGTATTTACCTCTAAATCCTTCATCTACAAATAAATCTATTTCTCGTCGGATTGTTTTGGATATAGTTGATTTCTGTATTGTATTTTGTTATTTTTGAAAATTTTTTAGTTACCGCCAATTCTAATTTATTTATGAGTATATATAATAAATCCGAAAAATATTTTGAACTCTAAAGTATGATATGCAAATACAATGTGAATAACAAACTTACCAATTTAAAAACTATCGAAATATTACACACTTTCTTCACAACTACATCCTTGTTTTCACATATAAGAATTTCTAGTTTTCAGATAAGAATTCTGAATAAGAAAACACAGATAAGAATTCTAAATTTCTAATAAATACCGAAAACGGTATTTAAACTTGTGAATGCCGGTATTACAAAATTGTACAAATGGCTCAAAATACCGGTATTCTGTATCCCGGTATTGCAATCCCTAATGGTGAGTATGTCAAAGATTGCTTCATACGTGCATCTGAAGAACTGTTTCGTGATTTCAAAAACAAACCAGAAATCTTGAAAAAAAATCAAAGATTTTCCACTATTCGCTAAAACAGTACAAGATAGAATAGCTAAAATGTCTTCAAATGTAACATATTTGAAGGTGGAAGATATTCAACTTTTTTCTGCCTTATCACTTGCTATAGATGAGTCTTGCGACGTAAAAGACACGGCACAAGTTGCCCTTTTTGTCAGATATATGTCTTCCTAAGGTCCAAAAGAAGAACTTCTAGGATTGCTACCGCTCTCGGGACAAACTAGAGGGAAGATATAGCGAATGCCGTGCAAAAATGCTTTGAAGACAATAAGATTGATTTAAATAAAATCGTTTCAATAGCAAACTGATGGAGCCAGAAGTATGACAGGAAAAAAAAGGGGCAACAACGATTTTTCAGAGCAAAATAAACCACGAAATTCTTACGTTTCACCAAGAAGCGCTTTGCGCCCAAACATTTCCGGCCGAAATAGTTGAGGTCATGAATTTGGTAATCAAGATTGTTAACAGCATCTTGTCAAAAGCACTCTACCAGCGTCAGTTTAAAGAAATCTTAAACGAAATGGAGACTCAGTATTCCGACCTCCTTCTTAACAAATAAAGTGACATGGCATTCCAAAGGTAAGGTGTTGAAACGTTTTGTTTTGTGCTTGAATGAAATAAATACATTCCTAAATGAAAAGGCATTAATCACCCTGAATTAGAGAACGACAAATGGTTGCAAAAATTTTACTTTATGGTGGATATCACAACGAAATTAAATGAGCTGAATCTAAAATTGCAAGGAAAGGAAACCCAGCCTATGTTTTGGTACAAGAATTGGTTTGTTTTGAAGAAAATTAATTCTTTTAGCAGAATCAATCAAAAATCAAAAATCCAAAAAATCCAAAATCAATGTTGAATGATAATTCATTCCACTTTCTCCAAAAATTATACTCTGGCCATTGAAGAAAAATGGATGTCAGTGGTTAGGAAACAACGCTAAACTGTAGACAATTAGCATAAAAGCGTAAAAAAAAGGACCGTAGGTAAACAAACGCAGCCACAAATTATATTCTATTTCCCATTTCATTAAGTATACCTTCATTAAAAAATTAATAAGAAAATTCATTTTGAATTTCTAAAGCAATATCGCGATAAAACCAGTGCAACTGTTGACACGAGGTACTTCAGCACAGTTATAAAAAATTAAAGATGAATTTGCTGACAGATTTGAGCAATTCAAAACCAACAAAATCACTCTAGCATTCATAGTAAATCCTCTCTACACAAATAGTAACGAAATCTACATTGAGCCATTTGAAATTGATATTGGATCTCCAGAAATGCAATTGATCGATTTAAAAAGTAAATCTTTGTGGAGTGGAAAATTTACAGAGTTGAAAAGCAAGTTGGAAGAGTTGGAGGTCCAGAAATGTATGTACGTAACGCAACAAAAGTGGTCAACTTTAAAAGAAATTCCGCGAGTTGAGGCACTTATATTCGACGCATGGAATAGTCTTCCAGATTGCTACAGTGAGGTGAAGAAGTTGGCATTTGGAGTGCTAACTATCTGCGGATCGACATATTCGTGCGAGCAAGCGTTCTCTTGCATGAATATAATTAAAAGTAAAGTAAGAAGCCAACTAACAAATGAAAATTTAGAGTCGTGTTTGAAACTTAAAACAACAAGTTATGAGTCAAATTTATCCAAATTTTCTAAAACCATGCATGGCCAACGCTCCCATTGAATTTGTTTGCTCAAATGTATGTTATTGGTTTTTTTTAATTTTAAGTACAAGTTACATTGTTTAGTAAAGTTTAAATTTTCTACTTGAATAACCATGCAAAGCCATCGCTCCCATTGAATTTGTTTGCTCAATTGTTTGTTATTGAAGTACAAGTTAGTGTTGTAAGTAAATGTTTAATTGCTTTAATTTTTTAATTAAATAATAAGTAATTATCTAATAATGCCATATATATATATTATCTAATTTGTTGTGGAAAACACTACTTATATATGAATAAATAGATATTTTTTCTTATGAATAAATAGATTAGTTTTTTTTTTTTATCATAAAACTTTATTTATGTGAGTACTATTTATTGTTGGCAAGAAAAATTTTGTGGCCCTTTAAAAACTTTTAAATTTTGTAAATTGTAATTTTTGACTCTTCCGACTCAAAAGGTTGCCGACCCCTGGTCTACACCATTCATTTCTTACTTATTTCATCCACTACCCTCAACTTTTCTCCTTGCTTTCTTTGCAAATCTGTTGAATGAGATACATCGCACATCAAGACAAGAACAAAATGCTGTGCCTCTCATTTTTTCTGGTATCAAAGACAACTACAACTATCTAACTCCCTGGCGCTACAGTCTGTTGGGCCATGGCCGTCTGCCTACTGGCAGATTCCAAAAAAGGAGATGTTTTCTTTTTTTACTCGATAAGGTTGTCAGACCTTCAGCCATATTAGATGGGGACTTACGGTCTAAAATGGATTTAAAATCACTGCAAACATTCATGGCACCGCCATGGACTCAACATTCATGGACTCAAACCCAAAACGTGCGGCACCGAGGGCCAGATATGTAACAACTAAATATAAAATTCAATGCTGTACATAAGTAAATAAGAATTTTTTCTATTAAGAATTTTGTTTCCTCTTTATTTTAATATTAAAAAAATATATATGCAACTTGTTTCGAAGAAAGTTTTTTAAAGTAATTTGGTTCTGCCTTACTGTAAGTACTAGAATAGGAGTTATATAAGTTTAGAAAATTATAGAACTCGTTCAATCTAATTTGGAGAAAATAGAATTATTAGTTCATGTAGTTATTCTATGGGAACTTATAATTTTAGAATTTTTATCCCATTTCAATTGTCTTACAAAATAATAAACAGGTTAGAAAAAAAATGAAATGTAAAACATCTACTTTTAGACATGAGTTCATATTCACCATTGCAGAAAACTAATTTTTCCCCCATATTATATAGTTAAAATTCATGCTTAATTTATATTCACTAAACTAAAATTCGTTAAATGCAATTAAACTTACTCTAATAAAGGTATGAAATTTTAATTTACGTTTACCTTGAAATTCCCTTTTAAGCCTTAAAATTTTTAAACATGTTTCGAGTAAAAATTTACTTTATAAACACAAAGAGAATTCTGAAAATGATTCATAGGAATGATTCATTCTCAATAAAAGTCCAGAAATCTTATTCATTTAGAGAATTCTGAAAATTATTCGACAATGGTGCATTTTAATATTATTAACGACTTTATGACTTATTTATGAAATATTTCTAAACACTTTATGAGATAGCTTACATAAAAATACTCTAGAATTTTCTAAATTTAAAACAGAAAATACGGTGCATTGAAGTATAAAAAAAACAAAACAAAACTAAAAATAAGTTTTGAATCAATGACATTGAATTTAAATTATTGTTGATGTTTCTCTAGTTATTATTTGCTAAAAATAAAATATGTTATAGTAATAATAGTAGTTCGAATCCACTTTAAACCATAGACACCGGCCTAATATGATTGTAAGGCGTTGGGCGTACTGCTGACAACTCTATCTTGTAAAACGAAAACATCTCATGCTTCGGAATCTGCCAGCAGGCAGACAGCTTTGGCCTACCATAGGGCTGTTGCGCCATTGATGATGGTCATAATAATTAAGTAAATATAAATAAATAATAAAAAATAAATATTTAAAAATTTTTTAAATATTTTATATTGTATTATATATTTAGTTTTAAGTACTTAGTGTATTTTATAATACACTAAGTACTTAAAACTAAAATATTTAATACAATATTATTAATTTTTAGGTTAAAAGAACACTGTGAAATTAATATATGTCCATACAAAATTACATGTTTATATATTTTAGGTTTACTAAAATATGCATAATATAAATGAAAGATAACCGTTTTAAAAATGTATTTCAAATTGTTATTATTTCATTGAAATAAGTAATGTTTACTACAAATTAAAGAAACATTAGCACTAATTAAAAAAATCAATTAAATCAATTAATTAATGCTATATTTTAATATGTTTTAACTGCCCATTCCTTCATGTACAAATATCAACAATGAATTGACAATAAAACAAACGATTATCAACCTAGCAATTTTTAAAATCAAGTTAGCAATAAAGGTAAGTCATATCTAAATTTTAAAAACTAACTTCATGAAATGACAAGCTATTATTGCTATTTATAAATCCACAATTATATGTAGTTTTAAATCGTGCAATGATTTCATTAAAAGACAAATCATTGTAACAGGAAAATTTAATTTATTGACCCTGAAATAGTAAATCCACGTTAAGATGTTCGAGGAAAAACTTAAATCGACCTTCAAAATTCAAAAGGTCAGGGAATTTCTCTTGACCTTTTTGGTATGTATTTTCCCTTAATGAAAAATTAATAAACTAAAAAAATTTTAAAGACTCTTTTACAAAAATAAAACAAATGCATATTATAAATGCCTTAAACAATGACTTTGCAATAGATGAATTCATAACATAATGGATTATTTTGAAATTCAAATAGAAAACTATAATTTTTATAAATGCATATAATATACACCACCACCTCTTCAATATGATAAAAGAAACAATAAAATAATTAAAATATGTCACATACAGGAGTAGCAGCATTCTCAATGAATGTCCAATGGATAAGGCGACAGCTAACCTTAACAGAACTAGTTTGAGTTTGGATTTGAATAGTCAATTATTTAATTAAATCACAACAATCTCAAACTAATACAAATAAAATTTGAAGCAAGCTGCATAAATGCGTCAGAAATGTCACGAATAACAACACATTTCCATTTGATGGGTGCCATGCATGAAGAATTCCAGGCGAAGCGCAACCACTGGTCCAGAAGATCCAGCTATTTGCTTACATTTTCTTCAGATTTTATTTCCTGTCCTCATTCGACCAAGTGATGTCAGTTCCAGCAAAACAGAGAGAGAGAAAAAAGAAATGTGAATTCGGTCTTTGTTTCCTGAACTTTGAACATCTTTTTTTAAATGCGTTCTCCTGAGAAAGAGACAGGCTCTTGTATGCAATAAGATTTATTTTTATCAGTAAATTTTAAAAAGAAAACAATGTTTAACTCTTTGACATCATCTAGTTGCACAATTAGCTCATATTTTTAATAAATGTTAGAAGAGGAAAATAACTTATGTTGAATCGTCACCAGGAATTTCAATTAGAAATCTACATTAAAAAAAAATGGCGGTTTGCAAAATACCATATGCATGCAAACTTACAGATACAGTCCATGGGAAACTATACCTATCAATGTGCTAGGGTATAGGTTTGGTTTGGTGTTCTACGGTCATTTTTTTGCACACTTTGAGCTAGTTAGCCGGGACCTACAATTTAACATGGATTTCGAAGTACTAACAAAACATCTATGCCACGATTCGAACCTGAAGCCTGTGGTAGCAAAGACCAAAGCACTGGCCAATTGGCCATCAAACCGCGCTAGGTAAAGAACCAAATTGCCCAATAATTAATAATAAAAAACTGTCGTAAAATGTAAATTAACTTTGATAATTAAAAAAAAAAATTCTACCTTATACTGCAATACATTTCTACGCAAGCTGCTACATAAAAAGAAAGTAGTAGACTATATCCTTAAGCACTGACTATATCCTTAATTAGACTGTATTCTTAAGCGCAGTTGAGGAACCAGAAAATGAGGGTTATGAGTATGGGAATGAAACACAGGTAAATTTCGTCCATTTTGCAGAAGATAATCGTAAATTCAATAATGATTATTTTAATCATACTTCAATTATGTTAAAATTAAAGATTAATCAAATATCTTTTTTACCGTCATTTTAAAAAAGCAAAACCTTTAAGAACTGTCTTAGCACGGACTAAAATTAATATACAGAAGCAAAACAAAAAAAATATATAAAAATTAAAAATTTTCTCACATTTAAGTCAATGATGCATTACCTAAAATCCAACTAGACAGAAAAATTTTTTTCCTTTTCGAATATCTTTACAATACTAATAAAAACTTTTTCCCCAAAAATCGCAAATGACAAAAACCACTTCGGAAAAGGAACGACTACTCCGGGACAAAACCCGATGCCACCCGCGCATGATCTATGACCGCGCCCGCGACTTTTACCTAGTTAAATCTCCTTCCTTCCCCCTCCGTCTCAACAAAAGCCCATCAAACCCACACCATCTGAATCTCACCAACGTTCTCTCCTCCATGACAATCACGTCAAAGAGAGCAGAAAAGACAATGGCAAAATCTTTAATCTTTCCTCGCCCATATATCATGGGCGCTTCTCCAGGAAGCACCAAGCCTAACTATATTACCTTATTGAAGGGGATGCGGAAGGAAGAGAGAGAAGAGAACCTCCCCATCGATTTATCGAACTCGTTGGAAAAAATGCCATTCTCACCTCCCACCCCTCATGGAACTTACAGTTTCGCCTTGTCCCAAAAGTTCACCTAAATTTCAAAATTCCATCCATCCTTTGACTGAGTCATCCCTTCCTTCACAAACACCAATGCCATATACTGTGGTGTACTCTCATGATTGGTGGTAAAGCCACCAATCATGAGAATGCTGCTTACAGAGCTGTCTCTGAGCAGCCCTTCCTCAATGTTAAAAAATTACTATTACATAAATATTATATTAGTTAGCCATGCAATTAGCAATACAGAAGGTATTACACTAAATCTCCAAATTATTATACTCGCTATCAATATGGCAACTTGCACATTTCCATGACAAATATTACCGTTTCTTGGCTAATAAAATCTTTCTAAATATTACCGTTTCTCAATTTTTGCCAATAATCTTAGAATGGCTTTTTATCTTTGTTATTACGAGCTTCGATTTCAATAAATACCTCTTTGTTCAATAGAGTCAACAGAAAATTTATTTTGATACCAGAAGATCTCTTGAGCAGTCATTTATTTTTTATGCTCATTTCTTAACTTTATCAAAAACGTAGAGGTTTAAAAAATAATAATAATGGAATGTATTAATGTTATGAAAAAATGCCATTCTCACCTCCCACCCACCCCTCATGGAACTTACAGTTTCGCCTTGCCCCAAAAGTTCACCTAAATTTCAAAATTCCATCCTACAGTACACAGTAACCAATGACCGTATGCTGGAGTGGCTTCACCACCAATCATGAGAATGGTGCTTACAAAGATGTCTCGCAGTAGCCCTTCCACAATGTTAAAAATTGCTATTACATAAATATTATATTAGTTAGCCATGCAATTAGCAATACTGAAGGTATAACACTAAATCTCCAAATCATTTTTGCACGCTAACAATATGGCAACGTACGCATTTCCATGACAAATATTATGATAGCTCTTTCTCAATATTAGTCAATGACCTTCAGTAAAGATATTCATTCATTATTTTTTTTATTAATAAATAAATGTCATTTATTTTTTATGCTAATTTCTTGTGTTTATCAAAAAAAACGTAAAGGTTTTTTAAAGAAAAATAATGGAATGTATTAATGTTCAGTGCCAAAACAAAGCTTTGGTACTTTTCGTATAACGATTTATAAGCGAAAATTTGTGTTGTGTGCAATTATACCATTTTTAATTTTAAAAAACGCATTTTGTACAAGTATATTACATTGAGGGTTTAAAAAGTTAATAATAAAACATAAAATATTAAAAAAATACAAAATTTTTTTTTTTTATTGTTGACGAAAAATCAACAAAGTTTTCAATTACTCCAATAATATTATATTGCATATTTTCAAAAAGGTTAAAAATTAATGATTTGTGATTATATGATTGCTTTTTTTATACAAAGTTGATTTCCTACAATATGAAAGAGAAATTGTATCTTTCTCTTTAACAGTAACATAAGTTCACATAGCAATTTGGCACCTTATTTAAATTCATATCAAAATAAGAAAAGTTAATTTAATATTTACAAAAAGCATTTGAAACTGCATTCTTAATATTAAAAGTGATTAAAGTAAAAAAAAAATTTTTTTTTCCTCAAATCCCCTAGAAATCCTACTTTTTATTCATATATTATTTTTAATTGAGCCAAACATTCGTTATTCTCATTGTTTGAAAAATAAATAATA
>BPLR01008517.1:0-55000 GCA_021605095.1 Caerostris extrusa | reverse complement strand
GAATGAAAAAAAAAAAAAAAAAAAAAAAAGAAGAAGAAGAAGAAGCCAAGAAAGCAGTTGGGAAGGGAAGCGGTACGGCAACATGAATAGACGAAGGAAACCAAAAAGCTGGCGTAAGTTTAATTAAGGTACTAGTAAAGCTGGAAGTGAATCAGTACGACAACAAGAATTGATGATAAAGAAATTAGAAATCGAAAAAAAAAAAAAAAAAAAAATTTAGTTAAATTTACTTATTCAAGACAAACATAAATAATCGGCTGGGACGATGTACAGGTTACCCATAAAAAAAAAAATTTAGCATTTAATGTAAAAATAAAACACATAACTACATAATTTATAAAATAAAAATAAATAAAAACCTAAAGGATTTAAAACGACTGTCTTTTCTTGAAAAGTCTCAGTTTTTCACTTTGAAATGAAATTGACTTTGTTTTCACCAGATAATATTTTACAACAATTTTACATTATTAAACTATATCATTGAATGGCGAAAGAAATTTAAATATTATGTATAAAAAAACTCGTAAAAGAAATTTAAAAAAAACAACAATAAGAAACGTTGAAAGTGATCAAGAAAACGAAAATCTGTCCCGGGACATGAAAAAAGATCAAGGAACGAGAAAACCCGTTTCCCAAAGCAGTACTCATAATTTAATATATGATTATTAAATATTGAGTACTGTTATGGAAAGCGGGCTTTGGGTTACTGGGTAAAAAATATGAGATTACTGGGTAATAAATATTATGATTATTATAGTCAAAACATCATTATTTTCATTTCTTATTAACAGCGAGAATAACTCTTATTAAACACCTTAATTAAAATTATAATCAAGTCATAAGCGAAACATTCTTTAAAAAATTTCATATTTAAAAATAGATAAAAACAAGATGTCAGACATGTACGACAAGTACAAAACAGATGTCATGGATTTTACATGAATACTCATTTCTCCTTATCAGAATTGGGAATAAAAAAAAAAAAAAATAAATAAAAGGAAACGCTAAAAATATCGTTATCGCATTCTAAATTACGATGTTCCACAACACAAAGCGACGTTCGCAAAATCGATACCAGCAAAGAAGAAATTTGGAATCAACAGCCCAGATCCGTAAATGAGACGTAGACGACGACTGTTTTCTGTTCTGTGTGCATCAAAAAATAATGAAAAAGAGATAGGGGGTGGGCGAACAATTTCAGAACAGCAGGGATTCCAATTAGTCAACATGCATCCAATTATAGCAGGAGCTTAGCAAAAATGGCCTCCACTCCATAATGATGGGCCAGGGGAAAAAAGAGTAACCAAGATAGTCGTGAAACGGGTTGTTGTCTGATAAAATCTCTCGAAATAAACGACGAAAATTGACTGAGACTATCTTGTGTTTACATAATTTTAGAGATTTCGAGACTAAAAATTATTGGTTCCCAGAATTTTGAATGGCAAAATGTGAGGCTATATATTAAGCAAATGCCGTCAGACGCAAAAAGTGAACAATGCTTCAGGAATATTCCGTGTCTGATTATTATTATTATTATTATTATTTTTTTTTTTTTTTTTTTTTTAATTTTTGAGTTGTTGGTGGAAGTACAGTCAACCCTGAAGAATATAGAATGAATACGTGCTTTACATGGTCACACACAAAAACGAATTATAATTTCGTCATTGAAATAAAAAAAAATAAAATAAAAAATTATAGAGATAATGTAAAAATTTATAATGAAATCAATTAATGAGCTATCTTTCCTTTTTAATACATTATTATAAGAATCCTCAATTTATTTTGTGAAAAACACTTTTTTTTTTTTTTCACTTTGGGAACTTCTTAAACACGACTGATCAATATTTCTGTCAACGAGGGAGAAATAAATAAATCCTAAGCAGCCAGCACGACTACGGAAAGCAGTAACTGAAAGTACGACATTAAATAATATTGAGATTCCAAATCTAGTTTGTACTTATGACACTCTCGCTACAAGTTAACAGAGAGTCCATGGTGAGATTAGAGTAAGAACTAAGAAACATCTTCATAATTTCTTGGAATGTATATCATATACAAGACTACCTCAAGGTCAACCAACGATGTATATCAAAATTTAATGTTTTACATCGATTTTATAATCACTGCTAGTAATTCTTTAAAGAGTAGGAGTGATTTGTAGAAAAGTCGACGTATGTTTTTACATTACAACCAGACAACAAAAGAATCGTTGCATAGCAAACTAACATATAGAAATTAAATCATTTGCTATTTTTCAATTTAAAAAATATAACTAATTGCTGACATTTTTAAAATTCATTTTATTTGTTTATTTATTGTAATTATTATTAAAAAGCAAAAACTGTAAAAAGCGCTTTAAATGGGTTATAGGCGAATTAATCAGAAAAATATAACTAAAAATAAATTGTAATTTCATTCAACACTTTTTATAATGCAATTTTTATATATGTAAAAGACAAAAGACAAAGCTGAGAAGTATAATTAATACAGAATATTTAATAATAATTTAATACTCAGAATACTCAATTTAATACAGAAGACTTTTTTTTTCCTAATGACTAACTCCAATACATAACTACAGGCGGCCTAATGGCCAATTGGATAGTGCTCTGGCCTTCGGTACCACAGGGTTCAGGTTCAAATCCTGGCAGTGTCATGGATGTTTGTTAGTGATTCGGAAAACACGTTAAACTGTAGGTCATGTTCCAATTAGCCCAAAGTGTGCAAAAAACGAGCGTAGAGCGATAAACCAAACCTAATAGATAACTATAATAGTTGCCCAAAATATTTTCGACCACATTACGTAAGTTGCAACTATAATTATTATGAAAATATAATAGATCGTCTGTATAACTGATTCAACTCCATAGAAACAGATTTGCCTACAGCATTACATTTTTTCCCCTGAATAAATGAAACATAGAAGAAAAAGTTGTTTATTCAACTATTTATTAAGTAAAATGATTCACTGAAATACATGTACCATAAATTGCACTATTTGAAGTAACTTATGGCATAACATTATTGGTGCGAGTGTGTGTTATATAACATCTGGGAAAATAAAAGATTCTGAGAATTAGATTAGATAAACTTGGATTTATTAATTTTTATTTTGGATTAGATAAACAAACATAGTAATTCAACTTAAGATAAATATATATTATTTTTTTCAGTGTACATATTTGTAATTTTACATTGGTAATGCAGTATGTTAGTAATGAACGTTAATAAAGTTTAACATTAATATTTTTGAATACATAAAGCACATTGCATGAATGTGAGCCAACTAAAAGAGCTTGGATTTTCTTAAATAGATTTATAAAATTTTTAACTAATTCATTAAGTTTAACCATTTTATTTTGGTTGAAATCCATTATCATTATTTCGAAATCATTTAAGTTTTAATTTTAATAATTCAATTATTAAAACTGAAATAAATCAATTGTATTTTCATAATAATTAATTATAAATTATTAATTAAACTATTAATCTTAATGCCTCGGACAGAACATGCTTCTAGAACATTTAAAAATAAATTGGACTACTTAAATTACATATGAAAAACACTAGAAAAATTAAGATAGTTTGACAGCAGTGACAAGTTGTGAAATAAATTAACATACGATTTAAAGCAACACTAGTTGCATGTAAAAGAAAATTGATCCCAAAAAATAAATTTCTACGAAAAGATCGTAAGGTTGCTCATTACTTCCTCAGTAAGATGAAACCGGCAATAAAAAGATACGAAAAATCCAAACTATAAATGTATGCAGGGCCGAATTTTCCTATAGGCTAAGTAGGCTTCAGCTTAGGGCCTCAAGATCGAGAGGGGCCTACATTCAAATTGTTAGCAAAATTAGAATTGCGCTATTCTAAAAACAGTAAACACTGAATCGAAAACAAGGAGAAATTCTACACATATGACTAATAAACAAACATAAAAATGTATTGGTTAAGATCAACGCGTTCGGCTCATTGGGTCTGTTCGTTTGTGTATATACTAGATTGCACCAAAGTAAAGTTCATACGTTCACTGATTGCTATGGCAAAATATTGACGCGCCAAATATTGATTGGCAAATCTTGACGTGAATATATTTAATTTAATTTGATAGAAAATAGGATAATTTTTATTGCATGTTTTATTTTCGTGGGCAAAGATTTTTATTATTTGAATTTGTTTCTTTTTCATCTTTATAAAAAATCTGGCATTTAAAAAATGTTTTGGACATTTATTCTCAGCATTTGTAAAATCAAACATAGCACACAACATTTACAAAAAATGTTGTGTGCTATGTTTGATTAGTTATTGTTACAAGTACTATATAGATGCTGAGAATAAATGTCCAAATAAGCGTTCTCGACTTTTTTTTTTTTTTTATTTATTATCCGTGCCAGATTTTTTATAAAGATTTGTACCAATCATAATATGTTTCATTTAACATACTGATATATATCACAGTAATGATGTATTTTATTATCTCTCATGTGATTTACAAACTTAAAAATGGAGGTGAAAGGGCCTCATAAGTGGAACAGCCTAGGGCCTCTTTTCATCGAAATCCGGCCCAGAATGCATGTCTTGTAATAAAGCATTTTGTACTTTAATATATAGACATTAATTGAATTTTTGTACTAACAACCATCTATTTCATTAAAATTTCAATTTCACCTACAGACGTTAATAAAGATATTATAAACTATGCATCTTTTTCGAAAATAACTAAGCTATATGCCATACAGAAATAAATAAAAGACCAAGATCTCGAAATTTTATATCAACAAAGATATATACTAGAGACAAAAAATCTCAGAAAACCTCCCATATGAAAATATACAGCAATGTATGTTAGGTTTTATAAATACAGTACTAATATCATTATTTATTAAGAGGGCACTACAAACGAAAGAGGCACGTGGTCTTTATATGGAATCGCTTCAGCCAACCCAAGGATTTACCAAAAACAACGCCTTTCACATTCCAGTTAGAACATTTAAAAGAAATGGACTACTTAAATTACATTTGAAAAACACTAGAAAAACTAGGATAGTTCAACAAAGGAGACAAGTTGCGAAATAAATTAACATGCGATTTAAAAAGCAATACTAGTTGCATGTAAAAAGGAACTGATCCAATATAATGAATTTCTACGAAACGACCTTATGGCCCGTAAGTTCCTCAGCAAGATGAAACCCTTGGCTATAAAAAATACGAAGTATCCACACCATAAATGTATGTCTTGTAATAAAACATCCTGTACTTTAATATACACAAACAATAATTGAATTTTGTACTAACACGGCCAGCTGTTTTCTTATATCTACACAATTAATATAGGTATTATAAATTATACGCTTTTATTAAAATAACTACACTGCATGTCATATTGAAATAAACAAAAGACCACGAACTCTGAAGTTATATATCAGTAAAGATATATATAGAAAAAAAATTTTGAAAATTTCTCATATATTATCAACTAAGTACATTGCTGTATGAAAATATACAGCAATGTATATAGTTCGTAAGTTTTTTTAAATACTGTACTAATATCATTATTTATTAAGAGGGCACTCCAAACGAAAGACACGTGGTCTTTATATGGAATGGCTTCCACCAACCCAAGGATTTCCCAAAAACAATGACGACAAGGTCACGCCTTTCACCTACGCAATCTTTGCATTCCCACAACGAATTCACTTATCCCAGATGCTGCTGCCTTTTAATGGCGGATATCCCTTCTTTCTGGGAAAACTACAATCAAAGGGTGCTCTCGTATACTTGCGGGACACGGTGTACTAATACTTGAGCCATCCCCATTAAGTTAAGTGTAGCATCGGAAAAGAAGCTACTGGCTAAGGATACGGGGGTACCCTGTACGAAAATGAGCGATGGGATATTGAAAAATGGGTGAAAAAGGTAGAAAGCAGAAGAGGGAAGGTAGGGGGTAGGGAAGGAAGAGAGAAAATGGAAGGAGGCTGTGTGTTGAAGGTTACGTACGGTCACAGCTGGGGCCGACGGTGTGAGCGCACTGGGAGGGTCCAATATCACCTTTCGACAGATAGGAGGGGTGGGAGCACGGATGGAAGTCCTAGACAGCTAAATGAGGATCTCGATATTGACAGCAGTAGTCCCCCAGGCTTGGCTCATTATCGCGCTTCTTCATGCAGGGTGGAAATGGCCGCCCAGGATTTGCCCTTTCCGTGCTCACCGAATGTAGCAGAAATTATAGTATAAATAAATAAATAATGTATTCAAAGGGTAAACAAAGTGTTACACTCGATGCGTAAATGCACGTATTATATGACATTGTTACAAGTTGCTGTTATTTTACAGTTTTTGGGTATAGAAAAGTCAATTCTGATTTTAGAAATATCAGAAAGTATTCGTAGAAATAAATAAATAAAATGTTGTCATTATTCAAAAAGTAAACAAAATATTAACATTCGATGCATAAATATACGTATTATATGAAGTTGTTATGGGCTGTTGTAATTTTACAGTTTTGGTGAACAGAAAAAGTCAAATCTGGTTTTTCAATTATTTTTAAAAAAAAATTTTATTGTTGTAAGAAACCCAGATTTATTTTATTTTAATATCAAAATTAGTCAATAACGTGATGGACTTTATGTTATTGATTACTCACAATAAATATATATATTAGATTCAATTTTCTAAATCAATTTAAGAATAGAGTTTAAATAACAACCATGCAATCACTAATATTCATAATCATAATATCGATTCAGATATCGCATATAATTCATATATATTATTATTATTCAGATATATTACATTACTACACATATATTATTTAGATATTGCATAATATAAAATTTTAATAAAGTGCACTTTTTTTTTAAGTTTTTAGGTTAATAAACAAACAAAAAAAAAAAAGATTACAATTTTATAATAACTAGAATTTAATAATATTTAATATCAGGACTGAAATAGTTATGAACAATTATAATCGATATAATCAAATCCATTTCATTTAAACTCTAGAATTCTCGTTAAATTTATGCATCAACAAAAATAAAGCATATGAAATGTGGGTGGAATTCCAAACATGTATATGGTGTGTGTGTGTGTGGGGAGTGGGGGGGATTGAATCAATTCTATGATTCTATCTTTTAAAAGCAATCAAATTAAATTGACAGGTTTTCTTAAAAAAATAATAATAATCAATACGAAAAACATCACACGTTCAGCATAAAGATTAAAAAACCAAGAGCAATTCACCTTCTAATTTATTTTGGTTAAAATAGTTCTAGACTAGACTAGACATCGTAAACAAAACGTTTGCCAAACAGTCTTCTAAGAGACTTTCTAACATAATATGACAATATATATGTCATATATTCACAAAAATATGATGGAAACAAAACGCTCATATTTCTCGAAAGGTGTAATATTTTTATACCGATTCACATAAAAATATGTACAAATTACTTTCTTTGTAAAACTTGTTTACAATTTCTTTGTGCACTTGATTTGCTAAACCTATTTTTTTGTATATCTAACTATAATATCTTCTTTTAATCATCATATTTCTAAAACAATTTTGATTACTTTAAGGTGAAATCATGCATTTTTTTTTTTAATCAATAATATACAAAAAAACTTTCAATTTCATGCCATAAGTCTTCAGGAACATTCATTTCCCAAATTAGACTCTCAACACATTAGCATAAGAATGCTATCTGTTATTATAAAACAGCAATACTTAAAAAAAAAATGAAAAACATATAAACAACAAGAATTTAAGACAGTCCATCTAATATTTATATTTTGCATAAAACTTAATTTTAACTACAGCTTACCTTTCCAAAAACACAAACACAAAGAAGTGGTCTCACAATCCAGATCCGCAAACCATCCGACGCAAAATAAATCTCAAGATATTTTAAATTCACCAATTCCGAGAACTCAAAAACTAGCCCCGATAGGTAAGCGGGTCTGTCGGCAACGGCACTTAGATCTATCTGATCACCGGTTTATTCAAAACTCACTATTTGAAATTTTTTCTTTTTTATTTGTGAGAGGGAGGTCTTTTCTGGCCAACCATAGGGGGAGGCCCGCTTACAGGGTTCAAGAGCACCAAATAACCAAGAGAGAAGCGAAGGCAAAAAAAAAAAATGTACACCTAGACAACAACGAGAAATGCGATTGAGAAGAACCTCCCTGTGCAAGGGAGAGAGCGATGCGTGGTATTATGGAAACCCTAAACAGCTCCAATCCCCCTTCTTTCCATCCCCCCTCCATGTATCAAACACTTCTGTGGTCCATTCCGTCCATTCGTAACTCTCGCTCCGATCTCTTAAATTAAGTATCCTATCTTCAGGCGATAACCCCCGTATGGCATTCCTACAACACGGTCCAGAAATTAATGAAATCCTCCCTGTGGCATACAACACGGCATTTTTCTTTCAACAAGTTTCGAGAATTAATATCGATATTCATTATAATATCGCATTAGTAGTGGTATGGATTTTGTTTGGGTTTGACGCACTACGATCATTTTTTGCACACTCTAGGCTAATTAGACCGGGGCCTACAGTTTAACTAACGTAGTGGTGATATGGAAGAAAATATTAATATATTATTTATAAAATGAAAATATTGTTTTAAACTTTAGGAATTTAACCCTTTTTTAACTAGTCCTTTGTTGCGTTCAACATAAATTCACATAATGTAGCATTTAAAATGCTTAAGAATGAAAGATCATGCAGTAACGGTAATCTATACATATACATAATACTATCTATTAAACTCAATATAGATTTGTGCAAAACTAAATTTTATCTAATCATTATAAATAAAAAAAAAAAATATATATATATATATAGAGAGAGAGAGAGAGAGAGATTACCACACATATAAAATATGGTCCATGGATTTCATAATTTTTTTCGCGAATATTTTTCTCAGCTATTATCTAATTAGACATTATCTATTAACATTATTAATATTCGCTTAAAATGGCATATGATTAGCTCAAATACGCAACGATTTTACGAAATACTCAGACTTTATTGAAAAAAAGTAAATAAATAGTTTAAGATTTGGAAAAGATGTTGCGATAAAAATATGAGCATGTGGACTTTGTTACCAGAAGAGGAGATACATTTTGTTTTGATTAAAGCCGAAAATATTGAGGTTAGTAGCAAGAAGACATGAAAACCAAAGTCCACCTGTCCAAACCCACACCCACGAAATTATAAAGATAAAATTTATGTGTCAGAACAGTGAAAGAAATTAACGTATATAAAAAATAATGATTGTATAAAAAAAGATTCGCTATTTCAACATGTAATAAAATGTTGGTAATCATTGCAAGTGTATAAAATAAAGTCGAACTTCATTTGGTTATATATATGTATGACTATGAATAATTGACAGGGTTTATTAAAACTTAAAATAAACTATAATTCTAAAAAAATAAAATAAAAATTGATGAATTTTTCAAAAGAGGAAAGAAGGGCAAAAGATATAAACACAAGTTTGATGATTTAGGCATTTTATAAAACAAGATTATAAACTACTGTATATTGTTTTAAAGTTTATCTTATGAGTTTTTAGTGATATGTGTTAACGTGTATGGCTATGATTCACGTGTGGTTCTTTAATTCACAACGAATCTCCTTATCACATTAGATTTATAAGTATTCTCAAATATTAAGTCCATTCATTTTTTTCGACATAGAATATGAATGATTAGATGAACATAGCAAAACAAGTAAAATAATAGAAACTTTATTTAATTTTTGTTCATGTTTTTCTGCATCCTTGAAATTTATGTTACATATTTTTTTTTTCCCCCGAAATTCTACTTCAATTAAAAATCAATTATCTTTCAAAAATACCGTCCTGGCTTATCTGATTCTTGCACGTGCAATAAAAGCTTTTCAGTCTTTTTGCAACTAAATACAATATATTGAT
This sequence comes from Caerostris extrusa, assembly GCA_021605095.1. Taxonomy (NCBI): domain Eukaryota; kingdom Metazoa; phylum Arthropoda; class Arachnida; order Araneae; family Araneidae; genus Caerostris; species Caerostris extrusa. Next base: position 45,058 of record BPLR01008517.1, on the reverse strand, counting down.
TAGAAAAATAAATAAAAAAAAATCATCCATTTTTATTTATAGGCATCAGTTCTTGATCGGTTTTTCTTATCGTAATCTCTTATTAAAAATTTAAAAATACAACTTGCATAATTCAATTCATAGTTTGTGTTTAATAATCAAAAAAGTATTATGCTGAATCAGATTAAGGCCAACTTGGCGATAGAAATAAAATAGATAAACAAAAGGAGAGAAAGGTAGTAACAAAATTTCAAAGAGCAAAAAATGAACTGATAAGAATATTTTTAGTAAGAGAAGACTTGAATTACATAAACTAGCATTCTTAACTCTTCTCTGTAAAAATAATTTGTGATGCATTTTTAGAAAAACAGGACTAAAAAAAAAAAATTTTATGCCGTCGATGGTTAATGATAAGTAGACGATGGATACAGATTTCTTTAGAGCAAAAATTTGCCCCAATTTTGTTAACGCTGGCTGTGTAGATGTAATCGTAGAAGTGAATATTGTAATAAATTAAAAATGTTCTTTAAAAAAATAAAGAATTTAAAATTGTAATAATGATTACAAAATTCTTTGTTTCAAATATGAGTAAGACCTTTTTTTCTCTTCGTTCGAAATATTGTAAATTTTCAAACAAATATTTAACTCCCAATTAACATTTCATGACCACCAAAATTCAATTTTAATGCTAACTATCTTAACGAATGCCTTTTACATAAAATAATTTCATTTGTATGTCGTAAACAGTGCTTTGTAGATTAATTATTAAACCGCTTATAAGTTAAATTAACTGGATTCACATTTTCACATAAAATAATTCCTGAGATTAATACACCCACCTATATCTTTTTTAAAAACGACGAAAGACATCATTTATAAACCAACTTCATTTATATTCCAACACTATCTATAATTAAAAAAAAAGTTAAAAATATTAATTGTAGGATTAAAAAATTTCAAATATTTCCATGTTAAATATAAATGATATCTTTCTACTGAAGTGAAAACAAGAATACTGCCGTCCAATGAAATTCATCTGTGCTTGTGACGTTTTATTGTGCAGAATTAGAAATTCCAACGAGACCACGCCCACATAAGTGTAGATAACCGGAAATGTTCACATTTGTTTATTCGACATCAGGCATATTTTGGGGCAGGTTTTTCTTTCCCTGTGAAGTCAATGATGAGGAAATATTGTTGCAACTGAACAATAAAAGTAAATATTTCATTTAGTATTTTAATTCAATTCATGCGTTAAAAACATTGATCTCATTATATAATAAAACGGCAAAAGTGATGTAAAAAGAAATGAATAAAAAAAAAAAAAAAAATTCTGTTATGTAAGGTTATGATTCACTTTACAGATTATTTTTGGTTGAAAGTATCACAACCTATTTAAATTTATAAGGTGGCAATATATTGTTTTATTTTAATTTTTTTTTTTTTTTAAGATAAACATGAAAAAGCTGCATATAATCTAATATATTTTTTATCTGCATCAAAACAATTAATTTATAACATAATAAAATTGATTTTGAAAATTTTGATCATGCTGTAAATAAATGTGCTTCTCCTATATAGATATTTCTTTTCGTACCAAAATTAAAACTGTGAATTAGATAATACAGAAAAAATGGCCTGGGGGGAATGCTGCACTGCAACATTCTTAAACTGCAATGGAGAATGTTGAAAATAAGATTGCTTTGTTACAGTTGATGAAACCTGGGAAAACATATTTTAAAAAGGGTTTGGTTTTTTAATGCATTTTTTAAATTACATAACTTTTTTTAAAAATATATTTCTATAAGCTCAGGGCTAAGATTTATTATATTGAAACATGAATAACTTGGGAAAAAAAAATCTGTCTAGGGAAGAAAAAAATTTTTAAATAATTATTATTTTTTTTTTTTATGATAAATTTCGCGTAACGGTAAATTTCATGATATATAAAAATTAATATAGGAAAAAAAGTTTTGGGAAATGGGGTTAAAAATGTATATTTCTTCCGATATCTAAACTCTGTAATTCAAGAATTATACTTTTTTTCATCAAATTTTAAAATACTTTAATTATATCGTCTTTAAATTTTGGGCAAAATGAGAATTTCTTAGTTTTACAAACAGAAAAACATTATTCATACTTCCATCTAAATTTCAGACTCGAATTGTTCTTTAAAAATATTTTTAAAGAACAATAATTTTTTCGGGGATTGATGGTCGAGTGACTGACGCTCTGGCGCCACAGGTTTCAGGGGCGATGTCATGGATGCTTGTAGTGGTTCGGAATCTATTTTAAACCGTATGTCCCTGTCTAATATGACTGTTAAGCGTGGGGTTGACAACCCTACCCCATAAAAAAGAAAAATATCTCTCGTCTCGTAATCTGCCAATAGGCGGACTGCCTTGGCCCACAATGGGGCTGTTGCGCCAATGATGATGCTGATGAAGAATCCTTTTTCACAAATAAGCATTTCTATTTTATATCAATAAAAAAATACAAATTCATAGGCAAGGGAATGTGAAGGATAATATAACGTAATTCAATAAATTAAAAATTGTATTTTTAATTTGCATTAATAAAATTTCTAAAAGTTCATTAACAAAATAAAATATTCTGCGATTAAAAGATTGCAACTCCGTAAATTATTATTCAATTAAAAACATTGATACATACAGCGTTAAATCATGTTTCGACGATTAATCTTTCCAAATCATGTCACCTCCTCTCTTCCATTTGCTGTTACGACATAATCATATTCATCAAGACTTTTTATAACTCACAACTTTTTTACTTTTCAAAGCGCGATTATTATTTACTCTCGACAAACTTGAAGCTTAATAGGAAACGCCTCAACAAATTTTAAATCGAAACTCATCAACATATATCCTGCAAAACATTCACAACTCTCACTCCCTAAAAGAGAGAGAAAAAAAAATCTCTAACGATATGGTAGGAATCGAGCATGAAACATCCCTTCCGAAAAGAAACAACACAAGAGAGCGCCAAACCAGCCATTGACTCTTCAACCGCAAAGAGAGCGAAAAATTAAAAAAAAGAGAGATGAGATAGAGGAAGAAAAAAGAAAAAAAAAATGGAGAGAGAGAGAGAATGGCGAGCAAAGACGCTACAATTTGGCGAGCGTAATGTCGCGCTTTGGCGGTTGATCACCGATCATCGCAGCCGGATCGCCATGGCAACGGGGATAGAGCGAAGGAACGCGTCCCGGGAAAGCCACGTGACCGGGGAGCGTCGACAAGCGGAAGAGAGAAGATGATATGGAGAGGGTTTCGCGCGGAGAAACGGAAAAATCATCCACCTCAGTGATGGCTAGGGTTGCTGGGAAGAGAACAAACGCGTCACTTTTCTCAATTACGTATGCACGGGAGGAAGAAAAAAAGAAGGGATGGGATTTAAACGCTGCCCGAATAAAACGTTTTCTTCACAAGCGTTATTTTAAACGATGTCAAATAAAAGGGGGAGCGCATCCAGAAGGCGATTAATAGAAATGGGACTTGATGAAGTGTTTAGTTGCCGTGGGAGCGCCGCAGCAACAAGGTGCCACGCATAGTTTGGCCATAAAACTTGCTATTTTTTTTTGTGTATTAAATAAGCAAATTTTTTGGGGTTAAATTCAACAAGTATCCCACTAAATTCAACGAACTATCATTTTTTTGAAAAAAAATAAATTATAACAAATATAAAAATTTACACCAATCTTTCTTTTTTTAAATAACTTTTACTAAATATGCTTATTTCATTAAAAAAAATAATAATAATTTACCATAAAAATATTTCAGAAGTCAGGAAATCTATTTAAATTTCTGCCATTTGATAAAAAAAATAATATAAATATATCTTTTTTTGTTTTTCGGCTTCGAGTCCCAGCGGTGGCATGGATGTTTGTAGCGGTTCGAAATCCACTTTAAACCGTAGGTCCCGGTCTAATATGACTGTAGAGCGTTGGAGGTAGGGCTGAAAACTCTACCCCGTAAAAAGTCAGCGTCACGGGGACAAGTCAAGACTTCTACCTGCAGGTGCTTTATCACAACAGAAGCTCCCCTCCTCCTTCCACAAAACTACATGGATTCTTGGACTTGATCAAGATGTTGCTGTCTACCAAGTGGGATAAAAAAATATTTTTTTATTCTTTATTCCATGATTTAGACGACGACTAAAAATAGACGTGCAACGATTACATAAAAAAAAACTGTTTATATTGAGCCGTATACAACACATCTATAATAATAATAAAAAAATATTAACAATATTTCGAAAACTTTTCTAAAGGAAAATATTATCTTTGAAACTTTTACATTTATTGAAAAAAATATATAGATAGCATTTTTATTTTATTTGCAAGAAAATATTTTTAAAACAAACGAAATAATGTAGAAGTAGGATTGAACACAAACACAATTACAGGAAAAAAATCAATACATTATGTCGCATAAATTTATGAACTTTATAAATTTTGCTAATATTTTCTAATTGATTTACAAATACACATTTAATACGCTGCCGCCTATTTTATTGTTATTTATTTATTTATTTATTTTTTATTACCGCCTTGATGTCATTATTATTGTTCCTTGCTTGTTCTCAAAACAAAAACAAAAAATTATACGCCACCAATGCTTTGTGTTTACATTTTATAATTAATTACGCATATTTGCAAAATACTTTGCACCTAAATCAGTAAATAATATTAATAAATAACATAAAATAAGAATTCATTAAATAATGCCATGCTAACAGGACACGAGTGTGCATACACTGGAAATAGACAGTTTATAAGCACTGCCATACATTCCAGTATCTATGCACACTGCCATTCATCCAAAGACCCACACTATCGGGCAAGGCAGGAGAGTGTTCGATTGGCGAAGGAATATGTGTGTGATCGATAGCAACGGCAAATGGCGAAAAACCACCCCGAAGCCCGGGTGGTCGCAACTAAAGTATCAATAAGCAGGAAGTAGCAATGGCTCCTGAGGCTCCGGTATATTTTAAGAACGTATAATTCTTCAGCCTTATCGCGCATAGAAGGAAAAGAGTTGCTTTTCTACTTTGACCCACTTTGAGCACAGGCAGATAAAAAAATTTGCGCGATAAAGGTAAAGTTGACCTTTGCGCATTTGCCAAAAAATCGACACCCTGAAAACACTGGGCGACCCTTTTTTCATTTATTCATTTAAACTGGCTCTGGAGATGTATGTATGGAGTGCGTTTGCGCAGAGTCGTCTAAACTATCTAACATTAGGGTTACACTGAGCAAGTCAGTGCAAAGCGAACTCATGTGCACATACACTTGGTTAGATTAATTATCCATCTATGCTATTATATATAATTTCAAACAAAGACCAATGCACAATTAATTTAAAAACTATATTATTTTACAATATTGCCCCGAATTTCTTTGGCCATTGAAGATCTTCAAAGACTCGCTCTATTTTATTATATATATATATACTATAAAAATGCTTAAAAAGTGTTAAGACTTCAGACTGTTCATTTTACAGTTACAATGTTATTTGCATGAATAAAATAATATATATCACATTATGGGCTTATTTTTTTAAAGCGGTTTTTAAACTTATTTTTTACCATTTCCTTATAATTACATATATATAAATATGGAAATTTTTAACTTTTTTTTTTTAAAGGCCTTAATTATTCCGCATTTTGGGTATAGACAACATTTCCTGTATCTAATAAATGTTGTTGTAGGTCTTTCGTCTGGTATATGACTATACTTCTAAGTAAATTTTCTCTTTCTCCCTATATGAAATATTGCACTGTAAATATTATAATGAAAAAAAAAAAAAAAACCGAATTGAATTTTTAAAATTGTTGTTTTTTACACCAATAATAATAAAGCATATTTTTAGTTTTAGTATGATAGTTTTATTTTATTATTTATTATATATATAATGTCATAATAATGTTCAATCATAATAATCATGTGCATATAATGTTATTCAAGATGAAAGTAATCCAAATTAGCATATTAAATATTACCCGCACAATTATGTCTAATATTTTTCTATCAATCTCTTGAAATGTGATATCGATCAAATTGGCGATCACCGATCTATGTTTATCGGCTTCATCAAACCTTTTTAACTAAATGGAGCGATTTTTTTTTTTTTTTTTTTTTAAATAATTTGTTTCTTTACTTTTAATGTTTTCACTTCATCTTGAAACAAGAAACTAAAAAAAAAATACCTTACTATAAAAAAAAAAAAAAAAATCTAAAAAAAAAAAAATATATATATATATATATATTTTTAACACAAAATAAATAAATAAATATATATATATATTTTTTTTTTATTTTTTATTTATTTATTTATTTCACAAAAATCGAAATTGAACGACAAAACACTAAGGAACTTTTTTTTTATTATGACAAGTAAAATTATTGCAATACTAAAACTAAAAATATGTCTTATTATTGGAGTAAAAAAAATCAAGTCTTTTTCCTCATTTTAACATTTACAGTGCAGTATTTTATATAGAAAGAAAGAAAGAGAAAAAACGTAGATAAAATTTATTTGAAGAACATGCATACAGCAGATGAAAGACCTTCAACAACACTTACTAGATACAGGAGATGCTGCCTATACCCAAAATGCAGTATAATTAAGGCCGTTTGAAAAAAAAAAGAATTAGAAATCTCCATTATTGTAGAAGAGCCTCAGTGCTTGGCCATGCCCAACCCAGTAATGTGGCATTCCTATTTGCTAAGTTTTTCGACCTCCTTTCTCAGAAGACTCGCCACCATGAGAAGTATTGGGAAAGTTGCTTTCGTCACCAGCTTTAATCTTTTAAATAACTGTGAAATGACAGCAATAAATTGGATGAGCATGTAAAGAAGCAATTGGGGTTAAGAAGATGTTGAGATTTCAAAATCTATTTCAACAAATTCGGCAATATTCAATAGATAATGATTTTTACATTCCACCCGCGCAAGTCGTTTTATTCGAAATATATCTTTTATCTTAAGCTGAAATTTCCAATCGGTAACAATAGCAAATTTTCAATATTTAATTAAATGCTTTAAATACTTAAATATTTTTTTCCAAATTCCAAATAATACACTAATAATGCTCCCAAATTTGTATAAATAAATTCCATTTAAAAAATTTCACGTAGAAAAGTTCATTTAATTTAAATTAGAAAAATTCTCTATAATTCTTCACCTCAGAAAATTAGAGATAACATTATCACTTCAAATGACGATTGTTTTAGTGGTTAATAATTTTAAGAAAGTTCAATAGTTTTCAAAAATAATAATAATAATACTAATTGCTTCTCCAGTTGTTGTTTTTTAATGCATATGAAACGATAGCAGTTGGAAAGAATACAAAATTTTAATTCAACGCCTCAAATTCCAAGTATTTCAAAACAAAAGACGACGATGATGAACGAGTTAAAAAGAAGTTGAAAACAATGTAAAATATTTTAGTTGTGAGGAAAATGTGACGAATGAAATAAGAAAAAGATCGAACGTCTAAATGACGATAAGTATATTAATAAATATTGCAACAATAATTTTCATGTGACATTTTCTTTCTATCGGCCCCTTCCTTTTTACTTGTGTAAGGCATCATTGGCCATTCTGTTAGCAGCAATGTGTGTTATTAGATGGTTTTGTTTTTTATCATTAAAGTATCTTGAATAGTAAGAAGTATTTCATATTGAATGGTGAAAAAGTATTCCTTAATGGACCATTTAAATATATTTGTCATTTTTGTAAGTGTGCTTTACTTTAAAATAGACTTAACCAACTTACAAAATGACAAATTTATCTAAATGGTCCGCCATTAAGGAATACTTCTCACCACTCAATATGGAATACTCTTTGCAGTTCCAGATACATTAATCATAAAAACAAAACTATAATAACACATGTTGCTACCAATAAAATGGCCAATGATGCATTATAAGAGTAAAAAGACGGGGCAAACACTACTATATATATATATATATATATATATAACGCGAGAATAAAAACATTAAATATGAGCTAATTTAAAATACAACAGATGTACCTAAATGATGAAACACAAGACTTCAATATAAAATTTAAAAAACGAATTAGAGATGAAATTCGAAAACCAAGAAGTTTAGATCAGCTTTTATATTTTAGTAACTATACGCAAAAGACGCACATAAGTCGTAAAAGTAAAATAGATAAAACCAACTATCTATTCTACTGACAGATTTTTTTTTTATAAGTTTCAAAATCATAATAATCTTAAACTTTGTTTGATACTTTTCCTATATAAGAAAGAGAAAATGATAAAATACAGGCCACATACCAAATGTTAAATTAGCCTAGCAATTAACTTATTCATTGATAAAATTAAACTGGTTATAATTAGATACTGGAAGGATAATTTTTTTAAAGCATAGAATTGCATACTAATGTAAACTATACAAATATAAATTATGGCAATGTCACGAAATTAACCACTTTATTATAACACCGTACCCTGTTATTAACTTTTACAATGCCAAGTAAAGTTTACTTTGTGATATGATATATCCTTTTAATTGCCACTATAGATTCTGATGAATTAAATGCTTTTATGAATACTTATTAACATTAACAAGTACGTATTAACAGGAAGGAGAAAGACATATCAATAAAATACGCAATTTTCAATATTCTATTAAACTTTTGCACTTCAGAATGAATTAAGAATCAATCTTAAACAGCAAGCAGTTGGCTAATTACTTTATTTCAAAAAAGTCCAAGAGAATTGTGAAATAATCTAAATTTCGATTTTACTTTAAAGGGGATTTGAATGTGAGGTTAAGAAGAAAATGAATTAAGAATCCAAATGAACCGATAATCAATCTCAAACAGCAAGCAGTTGGTTAATTATTTTATTATTTTTTCCTGTATCGCAAGTAGTCTATGAAATAAAATACATATCGGTGTCACCATAAGGTGTATATAAGGGCATATTTACCCTCACTCTGGTATCGCAAGTAGTCTATGTATACATATAGATGTAACAAGGACATATTTGCCCTCACTCCTGATATGGCATGTAGTCCATGAAATAAAGAACCAACAAAAGATGCAAAGTCCATGTTTGAGATTGATTCTTGCTGTTTGAGATTTCTTAATTCATTTGGATTCTTCTTCTTGACATCACATTCAAATCCCTTTTAAAAATAAAAATCGAATCCAAAAAGTCCAAGAGAATTGTGAAATAATCTAAATTTTTGATTATACTTTAAAAGGGATTTCAGTGTGCAGGTCAAGAAGATGCACGCGGCCGATATATATCGATGGCGGATATGCAGTATCTAATTTAGCATGTCAGACGTGACGTCATTACAATAGAGGAAGATTTCCTGCTAGGCCAACATGAAATCAATAGACGCCATAGCTAATCGCTTTCACAAGACCCGTACAAGGCGCTTAATAGCACTCAAGATTCCGTTTGTGGATAGATGGAGTTAATTGGAATATGAATGCAGAACAAACAGAAAGGATTTGGAGAATAAGGATCTCTGTTCAACTAAGATCTCGTTTAAATAAGCAATGATATATTTATGCAATATAAACATCGAAATTAATTCCACTGAAACGTCCCCTTGAGTTGTATAAAAACACTTACATGAAAGAATAACGTAGAACTGTTTGAATGAAAAATTTGTTTTAAGACACAACATTTTGCTAGGTTTATTATCTAACATAACAATAATTCGTCAAAAATTAACATTTATATACGGGTGGATCTAATTTTATTGAAATATTAAACATTCTTCAAACAAATATTTATCAATAACTGTAAATTAAAAAACTAAAATTAAACAAATAAACAGACGAGAGAATGTGAATTTTGAAAGATATTAACATTTGGATTTAGCTAAAGACTTAGACTTTGGACTTTGCTTTGTAAAGAATACTCTTACAGTAATAGAAAGTTGAATATAGGAGCTTAAAAATCGATACTAGCATTTGACCCGTAAAGGGAAAGGAGATTTCTGAAATAGTACAGAGAAGAGTAATAGAACAAAGACAACCAATATGAATTCAGAAAAAAAAAAAAATTTTTTTAAGTAATATAAAATGCGTGCGTGACTAAAAGACATACATTGAATAGTAGATGCAATCAAACGTTTAAATATAATTCACGAACAGGGAGTGCATATATAGTACTGGCTATTTTTAATTCACATCCGCTCTGAATTCAAATATCTCATAAAACAAACAGTTGAATTTATAATGATTTAAAGTACGTTTTATAAATTATTAAATTAATTTTTTTATATACTTCTTTATATTCGTCTCATTTTAAAGTCTGATTTTTGAGATACATAATTAATTAATAGCTTAAGATAAATAATTATATAGTTATATACAGTTGGCAAGCTTCATTAAATTAAAAATAAAATAAACATTACAAATATTTTTTTTTTCTTTTTAATTAGAAGAAAAGAAACCTTTTGTTTAATAGCATAATTAAAGTATTGATTTTAAATTTTAATAGATAACGGCTTCTTATTTCAAAATATTTCATCCTTAAATTACGTGGTTATTTACAAAACATTTTCACTCAATTTTAAGACGTTTTTCATGACTAAGGTTCACATAGGGGATGAGTTTTCTCTTTCTTTTTCGCTACTTAGTTAATATCGAATTTCAAAGCGGAAAAAAAAAAAAAAAAAAAAATTGAATAGGGCATGGTTTTTTAAGTTAAAATTTTAAAATACATATATTTAAGTTAAATATAGAAAACAAATAAACATTTCTGAATAAATAGTAAAAAGAAAAATCCCTTTTTTTTTTTTTAACTCTAGACTCGTTTAACTATCACCTTTAAGTTCAAAATAACCCGATCATCAGTAAGATAAACCAACTGTTATTAATCTCTGAGTTTACAAAACAGCAATATGTTATAACATGCATCACAACATCAAAATATGTTTAAGAAGAAAAAAATTGAAAGTTAAAAATAAACTAATACTCACAATTTCAATTCAGAATGAAGACGAAACAATTCAAAACATTCAATGAATGCAAAAATAAAAAAAAGCACCGTAGGTGCACCTCGTACTAGATATCAGCGAAATCTAGGACAACTGATTAACAGCCTTCCGAAGGCATTGCAGACCGTCGCATCACAGCGTTGGGACTATAAATAGAATTGATCCTGCTCATCCCCCTGCAGATTTCACCCGTCACTAGGAGTTCTCGTCCAGAGGGAAACCAGGGGGTGGAAAAACTTATTTAAACGGTGGAGGAACGCATTTATTGTTTGTGAAATATGGCCTTCCGTGACGCTAGTGTTGCGTTTGCTTGAGTGAACTGTATGGAACGATTAAGAAAAGCAACACTGTTACATTTTCTTGGGATAATTTTTTTTTCAAATTAACAATAATAATAATTTTTTAAGCTGTTAATTTCATTAGCTTCCAAACTATGAATTTTTCAATGATAGATTTGTTGAAAATAAAAATAGAAACTAACAATTAGACTAATAGTAAAAAATTTACAATAAAGACTAAAAAAAAAAAATACTGCGGTTTATAAAAAAAAGGAATATAAGAAATGGAATTCCAATTAAGAAGAAAATTTTTCTTAAAATTTTAAACATTAAATATTTATTGTTTTGAAAATATAACTTCGAATATGAACTTGGGGTGTTGCGTGGCTTGTGAGCTGTATAAATAATTAAGGAAAGCAACGCTATAACAATTTCTCGGAATCATTTTTCAGTTAAATTAATAATAATAATGATAATTATTAAATTAATTCCATTATTTACAATTTTAATTTCCAAACTATGAATCTTTCAGTGATAGATTTTGTTGAAAATAAAAACAGAAACTAACAATTTGATTAATGGTCAAAATTTACAATAAAGACTTAAAATACTACAGGTTTATTTTATTTATTATAATTTAAAAAAAAAAAAAGAAAGAAATATAAGAAATGGGATTCCAACTGAGAAGAAAATTTTTGTTATAATTTTAAACATTAAATATTTATTGTTTAGAAAATATGACTTCGAGTTTGGGAGTGTTGCGTGCCCTGTGTGAACTGCATGGAACGATTAAGAAAAGCAACACTGTTACAATGTCTTGGGATAATTTTTTTCAATCAAATGAATAATGATAATTATTATCAAGCTATTAATTTCATTAACTCTCAAACTATGAATCTGGGAGTGTTGCGTGGCTTGTGAACTGTATAGACGATTAAGAAAAACAATGCTACAGTTTATTGGTATAATGTTTTTAAGACAAATTAATAACAATAATTTGTAAGCTATTAATTTCATTATTTACAATTTTAACTTCCAAACTATGAATCTTTCGGTGATTCCAAAATTTTTTTTTTTCAATTCCTTCTATTAGCTCACACTCTCCCTATCTATATCTTGTTCCAATTTTCAATCGTTAATAAAATACTTTTATTCATCCACTCAAGTTCAGATACATTTTTTTTTTTAACTTGTAGTAGATGACACTTGATATTAATACAGTTTTTCAAATATTAATTCAGTAATTAAATTAAATTAATTAATTTTAGTTTTTTTTTAGATTTAAGTATGCATATATCTACCAATAGATGGCGCCCGATAAACTTCAAAAAAATGAATGAAAATTTTATAAAGGACTTTCTGCACTACCGAGTGAAAAAAAGTAGGAATTGACTTTAAAATTTTTTTTTTTTTTTTATATTACTTGTTTTAAATTTTAAACATTAAATATTTATTATTTTGAAAATATGACTTCGAGTTGAGAGTGTTGCGTGACTTGTGAACTGCATGGAACGATTAAGAAAAGCAACAATATTGCAATTTCTTGGGATAATTTTTTCAATCAAATGAATAATAATTATTTGCAATTTTAATTTCCAAACTATGAATCTTTCAGTGATAGATTTTGTTGAAAATAAAAATAGAAACTAACAATTAGACTAATAGTCAAAATGTACAATAAGTACTTAAAAGTACTGAGGTACTATACTACAACTTAAAAAAAAAAAAAAAAGGATATAAAAAAAATGGGACTCTAATTGCGCTGAAAATTTCTTAAAATTTTGAACATTAAATATTTATTGTTTTGAAAACATGATCTAAGATGTCGGTTTGTAAAATTATATAGCAGGTAAACCGCATGGTTAATTAAGAAAAACATTCAATAACACCTCTTGCAAGAGTGATACCGAAATTTTATGAAACTATACATGAAGAAAATTAGTCTCTTTTCCGAATTTTTCCATTCAAAACTGCAATATGAAATGTTTCGAAAACTTCAAGTTGAACAATAATAGCATTTAATAGAAAAGCTATAAATGTCTTTCAAATATACTATAATAAAAATAATTGTGTATGGAACTACATATTTTGTAAATCACACTGGCTTTCTTAATTGAGATAATACGAAAATGTTAGCAAAAATCATGAAACACAAAAAGCCTATCGTTTTTCCAAGAAATGAAATCGAAGGAAAAGGAAACGTCTTAAGTGGGCAATCCAAGAATACTTGATTATGTAGATGAAAAATAAAAGTGCACTGCCTAGAAATCCCAGAAATGTTTTAAGCATGTTTATTTCAGAGATATAAAATAGAAGATAAGCTCCGATAGATATATTTTTCGAAATGAGAATAACATGAATAGAGTAGCCTCTAATTTTCGTAACACAATCGCTCGAGTTAATTTGGTAATTTTTAAGGGAAATATTATTTTTTTCTGTTCAAAAAATTACTCTTTTTAAATTTCTTCTATTAGCTGGCCCTCTCCCTATATATATATATATCTCGTTCAAATTTTCAATCGTTCATAAAATACTTTTTATTCATCCATTCACGTTCAAACACATTTTTTTGAACTTGTAGTGGATGACACTGGATGTTAATACAGTTTTTTCAAATATTAATTCAGTAATTAAATTTAATTAATTAATTTTAGTTTTTTCAGATTTAAATTGCATATATCTACCAATAGAGGGCGCCAGATAAACTTAAAAAAATGAATGAAAATTATTTATAAAGGACTTTCTGCAATACAGTGAAAAAAAGTAGGAATTGACTTAAATTTTTTTTTTTTTTTATATATATTACTTGTTTTTAAATAATTTCATTACCTATAAAGTTAAATTTAAAACCTTACCAAAAAAATTTCGGTGAAAACATTTTACTTTTAAGGGAAAAAAATAACAATTAAACCAAACTTGGTCTAGATTTTTATGAATGCAATTTCAACAGGAAACTATGCATTTCCTTTAGATTTTACAAACATAGTATTTATTTTATTAATATATATTTCCTAACATATTTCTTTTTCAGTGATATAAGCTTTTTTGATCTGCCTAATGGCTTAAATAAACTTCCTCGATACATAATCCTGTTCAATACCTATGCTACACTAGGAAGGTATAAATTGGACACTTTGGACATAAAACGTGGAATTCTAATTGCATAATCAGTACTTTTTTTTTTTTCATATACTATACATCAAAAATAATAATTTTTGATTAAAATGCGCAAATTCCTCTTTATGTCTCTTCGGTAAGTGCTTTATTAAATAGTGAAAGTAGGCAAACAGAGGATTAGCTTTATTTTTCAAGAATTTTTTTAATCTTTGAAAATTCTATTCACAAGATCATTTCGAACACAGTCGATCTCTTTTTGCTAGTTCGAATTAGTTTGGAATTAAACATTCAATTAGTGAAATGAAAGATTTGTTCAAATTTCACTCACTGTTTTTTTTTTTTTTTAAGCTGTAACGATTTAAAATTTTTTAAAATTACAAATTTCTTAAGCTTATGAATATTTATTATTCTCCATTTTTTAGCACCTGAAAGGATGTTCAGATTCTTCTATTCAGCTAGTTTAAATCAATACTATCACAATACAAATTAATATATTTATTCAATTATAAATTTCTAATTATGAGATGAAATTACGACCTTTTCTAGAGAAAATTGTTTTACTTGATTTCATTTACTTATATTATTTAACATACCAAAGCATGGTTACAAGATTTCTAACAATGAATATCGAATGAATTTTAAGACGAATGATATTTTCGGCACTATTAATAAAACCAAAATATAATAATTCTCACATAAGAAAGCTTTTTTTTTTTTTTAATCGGAAATTTCAATTAAAAAAAAAAAGCACGGAAGTTTAATTTTATTTAGTTACTTAAATGAATATTAATCCCTAACATACCATTTTTATAATTATATTGAATAAGATTTCTATTTATGATAATGTAAGATAAAAAAAAAAAGAAAATAATTTCGGTGACCAGAAGGTGAATCTTTTCAGGTTCAAGGTCCATTTTTTTCTTAATATTACTATTAGCCAATAACCAACATACATATATAGTATTATCTCTAATATAGTATATTTTAGAATAAAAGCATAATTCAGAGATGTAAAACTACAAAGGGGCTTTTCAGTAATATTTCTGACAATTTTCAATATGCTCGTCAGTAGTGGGAGTGCCAAACACACACATTCCAATCCAAAGACCACCAATTTTACCAAAACATAACATCTTTAACCACTAAAAATTTAAATAATAAAACCATTTTAATCACTAATAAACCACTTTACCAAAACAGAGGTGCACATTCATACTTGTGATTGCAATTTATAATGCTATCAAGTAATATTTTAAAACATATTAAAAAAGATTAAAGAGTTAAATGGCCTGCAATTATTTATTCATAGTAAATGGAATTTACTATAAATAATTTTTGAATGTATAATGTCGCATAGAATTTTTAAACGCAAGTATAAGCATTTTTAAAAGCTTATACTACATACAAATACTAATTAAAACTCCATCCTCCTTTAAGTAAGACTTAAAATACTAATAATCGTTTTCGATAACTCAGGGAAAATGTATTAACGTCAACATAATTATTTCTGTTCCATTATTGAAAAAAAAAAAAAAAAAAAATTGTTTTTTAAATTATTAAAAAATACATACATTTTTTATTATTCGCGAAAGATAATAAATGTATTTATTATTTATATTATATTTTTAATTTTATTTATTAGTATTATTTTATTTCTTTGTTATTTTTATTTTATTTTTTTTATTTATTTATTTATTTTTTTTTTTCGTTTTAATTATTTCCTTATTTTTCGTGAAATCTATAAAAAAATTTTAATTGCGCAAAATTTGAAACGTAATGAACGAAAACAAAATTTATTTTTTCCAGACAAATATTACTTTTTTTCAAAGTTTATTTATTTACTTATATATTACCAATATTAAGACAGTTATATAAAATCACAGTACTTCTATATAACCATCCATAAAAATGTTTTCCCCTCCCCCCAACAAAGATTTCTCCACTATTTGAATACGGCACGTCTGCAATCAGACTCCTGTTGTCATGGCGGTTGGAGAAAAGTCACACTGAGTTGAGCGCCATATTTAAACACAAAGAGCCACCTGCCCACGCTAGTAACAAAAGACATTAAAAGGCTTAAGTACAGCGCATTAAAAAAACGGTGGCACACAAAATACCTATCTCTCTGTGTGGATGGAGTAATAACAATGATTTCGGATTGTGGCGGTCAGAGCGGTTTCGGTGGCATGCAAGCAGACATTCGGACGGAAATGACCGATTGTTCCCCCTGATCAGGAAGTGCCCTATCGATCGTTTCTATCGGTTTAAACGAGAGCCTCTCTTTCGCCTGCATGTCGTCTTACCATAAGGTCAAAGGTGGACTTCGAGATGCGTATCAACGATTCACAAAGTAGCACTCTTTTTGAAAAGAATTTGACATTTTTTTTTAATTTTTTAAATGATAAATATAATAATTAAAACAGAAATAAAATAAGCCGTCGTTTAATATTAAGCTACATAATTATGTAATATATGCTTTGACATATGAAATCAAATATAGTTTTATTATAGTGCATATTGCAACAAATGATACACTGTTTAGATCTTAAAGTTTAATTTGAATACTCAAATGCAATATTCATCCATTTAATTAAGATCAATTAAAGACAATATTAAGAGGGAAAAAAAAAATTTAAATCCAAATAAATTAGTATTTGAATTAATTTTTTTCAGCTAGCTGAAGTTATGTAAAATTATAGAATTAAAGAAATGTATATAAAAGCAATACAAATAAGCAATGATGAATAAAATCTAAGGAATAGAATATTTTATTTGATTGAAAAAATATTTTAAAAATTTATAAAATAAAATAATGAAAATAATTATTTGAAAATTAGAAAATTTAACTAAGTAAAACTTGAAAGGGGGAAAAAAAGTGCGTTCTTTTTACTAATTCAAACTAAGAAAAATTTAAAATTTCAAAATGTAATTAATCTTTTAAATAAATATTTTATTAACAAATTATTTTTATTAACAAATAAATTAATGGATTATAATAGGACATAAATTCATAATACATAAATTCAGTTTTTCTAAATTTTAATTTGCATAAAAAATTTATTTTTTTTTTCGAGCTTTATTTTCATCAGAATTATATATTATTATGAGATTTATAGCAATATTTTTTTTAATTAAATATTAGCAATTTAATACCTGAAATTACATACATATATATATTATGGAGATGTGCAGAAATTTGTGCACTCAGTAATTTGAACCTGCCAACTGCTATGAATTAAAGCTCAAACTACAATGATAAGAAAATTATTTCTAAATTTCATTTTATTATATTATAATATAATTAATTAATTATATATAATATATTTAATTATTATAATATATTCATTTATTAATATAAATTTTATTTATTATTTCAAAATTTTATTCCTTTGCATTATCTTATTTAATAAATGAAATAATGTTTTTCTGGTATAAAAAAACCCAATCTGAATTAAAATTTACTTTTCTATTAAGACAATGAAAAATATATTTAAAAGACATGCATATGCGAGAAAAAAATTCTATATTTACACGTGCATATGCGAGGAAAAATTCTTCAAATTCAAAACTAAAAAAAAAAAAAGAAAGAAAAAAAGTGCTTTTTAATAACACTTTAAAGACAGGAGACGTGAATTCCAGTCTTTTATTTTTTCAACTGTTGACGACAGATGACGGAAATTCACGTCATTTGCAGATCATTACGGAATATATTGACCATTTAAAAAATATTACAAAATTATTATAAATTACACTTATTTACATAAAATATGCGGGAATTCAGGCTATATATTTTTCACTGCAACTGTCTTCAATGTGTTGAAATAAATAAAAATCTAATCGAAAATGCTCAAAATGTTAACTTTTAATGAATAAAAATGTCATTAAATAATTTAATCTCTTTTTATAAACAAGTTAATTTTATAATAATAATATGATCTATTCATAAAAGTATATTAGTAAGTGAGTATTTACACTTTAATATTTATTATATTTCTCACACATTCATGTTCATATAGAAAATAATACAGAAAAGTATTATACCATTGCAAAATCGCTTCGTCACTGCAGATAAAAAAAAAAAAAAAAACGTTTGATAAAATTATACAGTAGTTAATTTGTTTAGTATATTTTTTATTGTGTTTGTTAATTTCAATATATTTTAGAAATTATTTAATAGTATGAGGTTTAAGGAACTTATAATTATGAATCCTTTTGATAACTCCATTCTTTATTATAAAGATGCACATGTTCCGCTGAAAGATTGACTTGGCTTAATCACATGTTCTTATCAGGAAGTGCAAATGACTAATTATACACAACATCACAGATGAGTTTCCTTTCGAAATATTCTACAGACATCCTCCCCCCAGTAGAGACCTCCAGAAAAAATTAAGACTATATATATATATATATATATATATGAGAAGGATAAAGAAAGATTTTCTGCAAGCATAGAAACTAAATTAATTCTGAAGACATTTTTTTTTCAGTTAGGTTCAATGATTTTATCAGATATAATAAAAAAAAAAAAGTAAAATCACATCAGTTTTTTTAAATATAGAATAAAACTGCGGATCAAAAAAATGTAATAAATGAAAGATTTATAATCTACATCGTTTATTCAATGTAAGATCGCATATAAAATTAAACCTAATGATGATTCAAGATGGGCTGGTTGCAGCTAATCATGGTATTCATTTAATCAAAAAATCATGGCTCGAAACACGGATCAAGATGTTACAAGTTGGTCAGCACCTTCGCTTAGGATGATAAAACATAGAGGTGCCAAAAGTGTTCGTACGCTTTTAAAAATTTGTAGTACAAGCACTGTAGCCTGAAAATTGAATTCGAATATAAAGTCCACTATTTTTCCATATCAACTCAATATGATTTTGAATAAAACCGAACAATTTTGAAAAACATATCGACTCCTTTTTTTTTTTTTTACAAAAAAAAAATAAATAAATGCGAGGAAACAGAGAAAAGGCATGCTACAACGTACATTGAAGCATTTTCGATTAAATTTATAAATAAATAATCGTCTGTCGCTTTTTTCAATTATCTATTTATTTTTATTTTTGCAATTTGGTGACATTTAAAATATCGTTTGGCTTTAATCTTTGCTTACTTCGTTTTATTCTATTTGTTATCTAAAAGTGGTTCATCGTAGTAAGGAAAATAGAGAATATTATTCATAAAAGATTATTTTTCATCACAGTAATGGTAAATCAGTTCTCAGTATTGCTAAATTACAAAATTCATCTCGTTCTACGATGCACTATATGATAAAAACGCTTAAAAGAAGAAAACAAAACAACAAGAAAAGAAGAAGCCAAGGTAAGAAAACGTCCGTCTGGTAAAGTTAACTCAACGTGATCAGATTTATAGAAAGAAAACTTGTGAAAATCCAAGTTTAAGTGCTGTAAAATTTTTTAGATAATTTGCTGAAAAGTTTTCTATTTCAGCTTCACCTGAAACTGTTCGGCGAGTGCTCAAATCAATAGGATTACTTAGAAGCTCTTCTCGAAGAAAAATTTTTAAGTGCAAAAATAGAAAGTTTAAAAACACGAAGTCAGTGATAAATAAGCCCGGAATGTATTGGAATCAAATTTATTTAGCAGATGAGAGCAAATTTAATATTTTTGGTTCCGACAGGCGTACAATTATATGGAGAAGAACTCAAGATATTGGAATATTAAAGTGGCGGTAAAGGTGTACGCCAGTATGACTCAACTAGTAATTTGGTATTTATTGATGGCATAATGCTCTTTATTTAAATATTGTTTTAAAACATTTTAAATTATCAACCTAAAACTTGGGTGTTCGAAATAACTTCGTTTTACTTTTTCTTTTCTTTTTTTTTATCAAGATAACGACCCTAAGCACACTGGTGTCTCTATAATTGCCTACAAATTCTAAAAATACCACCTCAATCGCCGAATTTAAACACATTTGGAAACAACTGGTTTGGTTTGGTTTGTCTGTCTAGGGTCATTTTTTTTTTCATACTTTAGGGTAATTAGACCGGGACCTACTGTTTAACGTGGTTTCAGAACCACTCAGAAACATCCATGAAACCGCCAGAATTCGAACCTGAAGCCTTGTAGTACCAAACACTAGAGCGATAGCCAATTGACCATTAGGCCGGAGGTCTGGTTTGTCGCTCTTCGGTCATTTTTTTTTTTTCAGCACACTTTTTAGACTAATTAAACCGGGACCTACAATCTAAAATGGATTCCGAACCACTCACAAGCGTCCCTGCGACCGTCAGGACCTGCCTGAAACCTGTATTAGGCTGGAGAGAACTGGTGATTACAGTGTGAAGATATGACATTGAAACGAAAACCGAACTAAAAAAATAATGAAGGTACAAAGATGCAGAAATTACAAATAAATAAAATAAAAACAAGTGAATACACTGCCCAGACTTTTAAAAACTGTTGTAGAGGCTGAAGTATATCCTACTAAACACTAATAGACCGAAATATTATAATATTTATTAATATCGAGAGATTTTTCTTCTAATTGTAGTAAAAGTTTTGTGGGATAACTTTTTGATTATTGATTTTTCAAAGAAAAAACAACTTTTTACTTGCTATATTTCTAAAATATTTAATGTAATTTTGTTAAGAAATGGTAACAGATATTTAAAAAAAAAAAAAAAAAAAAAATTCATTCCAAAATATTAATTTTTATTAATGGATAGGCCAATATTTCACTGAAAGCCAAAAATGTAAGAACTCTTTTTGGGTTTGGTTTGGTTTGTCGCTCTACGGCCATTTTGTGTACACTCTCGGCTAATTAAACTGGAGCCTACAATTTAACGTAAATTCCGAAACACTCACAAGCATCCATGCTACCATCAGCATTCGAACTTGAAGGCCAAAGCGTTAGCCAACTGAGCATCTATTTGTGCCATTATATGCTCTTTTATAACGTTTCACCGTTGTTGGACTGCTTGGGTAGGTATTTTCCTGGCAAATGTATAAGTATAAATGCAATACTAGCACTATAATAATATATAAAATTGTACTAGCATAAATGTATACCAATTTTCTGCTAAAAAGACGCTTTCGTATAAAATGTATACACGGAATTATCGTTTAAAGAAGTTGTTAAAAATTAAAGAATTTGTTGGCCAAATGTTGACCGAGAACACTTCACTCATCAAAATAATAATAATAATGTTTATTAAAATAACTTTTAAAAAATTAAAATCCAACTTCTATTTGAGTTAAAATATTCTACGCAAAAATCTAACTTTTTCAAATTTTAAAAGAAATATTTTAATAAATTATTAAGGTAACAAAAATATTTAAACTTAGGAAAGGAAGTTAAACGCAGATTGTATTGAACTATTGTTTAAATAGTTTTCTAAAATTTATGATACAACTTTTAGTAAGATTGAAAACACGTGTTATTATAAGCACGTGCCGAAAATTTATCTATTGGTATCTCAAATACAGGAAAAAGTAAAATAGGCAGTAACTAATAGACCGTAAATAAAACACACAGTATGGCCAAAACTAACATGATTACCTTATTTGTTAGAAATTAAATTTGAAATTCCTCCTTAAAATGTAAAACATACCATTTTTTTTTTTTTATTTTTATGCTTCTCTTCTTACTTAGTAACATATTTTGTGTGGAAAATAAAACATTTTTTTATTAAAATACATTTTTAAAATATAGCAACTATTTTAAATTACAAAACAAAATAATTTATAATGTAGAATTTTAAGAATAGCTTTAAAAATAGCGGAAATGCTAAATTCAATTTTGGCCAAGTGCTAATTTTTCTTTTTAACTTTAGCCGTCTATATTCAGTTAAGCAATATATTTTTATAAATCCATTAGTGAATTAAAAAAAAATACCGCAATTAAAAAGACATTGAATCATAAAGCTTAAAACTGCATATTTTATTACGAAGATCCAGATAATTGAAATTTTTTCTAACCATATCATGATATTAGAATCAATTATTCCTGATGTAATATTGAATTTTAGATTTCTCTGAAGGTAATACTTTGTAAAAATACGATTTTTTTTTTTTTTTTTTATTCATTAATTTTCAGTATTGAAACAGCTATTCACAAATTAAGAACATCAAAACGAAGTATTTAAAACACGAGTAGCATAACGACTTTAAATATTTTTCATAAAAAGTTAAAATACCAAGTATGTTAATTTTTTTTAATTATTATATTGAAAATCCATCAATTATGCTTAGCATTCAGTTAGTCTCCTTTAAATCTCGAAAATAAATGGGCTATTAAATACAGAAAAAACTCGTACACGTTGAGCTTATGCAAACTTTCCTGTCAAATTTTTCGATCAAATTGCGCATAAATTCGAAACTTCTGCTAGTTTCCTTTATGCGCATTTGTAAGTACGCGTACACACATGTTATGCATGTCTATTTCATAACACGAAGGCCAGCTTTTATCAATATGCCGCCACCTATGTCTTTCACCCCATAACTTTCATATGGAAAATTTTACATACTATGTGTATGTATCACTTTACATATTGACGAACTTTTAATATATTCCATTACGAATTTTTAATATATTCCATTACGAATTTTTAATATATTCCATTAAAAATATTCCATTAAAAATTAAATGCTTCAAAGCAAAGGTTTTTCAATCAATAACAAATAAAGTAATTTTTTTTTTTTTTTTTTTAAATGTTCAGAGAACATGGCGGCGTAACTGGTTTTTATAGGTAATACAGATGCATATCATCAGTGGCATCCGGGACTGAAGTGATTCAGCGGATTTCCTGTGGTCAATGAACAATTTCTAGTGCGACACATAGCTTTCTACAACGGTCGGAGAAAAAAATCAACTGATGGAACATGTTCACTCAGAGAATTAAATCAGCAATGTCAAAAAAAGAAGAGAAAATGACATCATTTCAAATAATATTTAACATGAAACAGAAATGCAAAATACACAACATCCATGAACTGATCTCTAAATTAGAAAGAAAAATCATTTTAGATATGATAAAACATAACATAACAAGTAATATTAAAAAAAAAAAAATTAAACCAATTCCTACTTAGGTCAACAAAGAAAAATTTTATTTTTGTTACTTTTTATTAAATAATTACAATTAATATAAATATGTATATACATGTGAGAGAATCGCAATATTAAGTGGCATTTAATTGAATTTAATGAATTAATTAATATTTGGAAAAAAAACTGTATTAGCCTCAATTGTCATCCACTGCAAGTTTAAAAAAATGTATTTGAACTTGAGTGGATGAATAAAAAGTATTTTATGAACGATTGAAAATTTGAATAAGATATGTAAATATATATATAGGGAGAGTGTGAACTAATAGTAGGAATTGAAAAAAATTTATATTAACATTAGCACATATATATTTCATCAAAATGATAAGAGATAAAAAACAACTATCAGTAATACAAAACTAACATACAAACAAAATCATCATTAAAAGACCCTTTAGATCAGTGGTTCTCAAAGAATGCGCCTGGCGATTTCCGGGTACGCCCAGTGGTATTCCAGAGAATTATGTGCTCGGATATAAAAATAAATATGTTACTCTTTTTCTCATTAAAAGACAGTTTTCACTACAAACAAATAATTTTTCATGTTTTCTTTTTTCTCCTTTCTCACATAAAAAGTAACAAATATCAATAATGCCCCAAAGAAGGTTTCCGAGAAATTAGGGCGGTTACTTCCATGGTTGGCTATTAGGTTTGGTTCGAATTGTCGCCCTATGGTCATTTTGTGCACACTTTAGGATAATTAGACCAGGACCTACAGTTTAACGCGAAATCGAACCACATAAAAACATCCATGCCATCGCCAGGATTCGAACGTGAAGCCTGTGGTACCAAAGGCCAGAGCGCTAGCAAATTGGCCATCAGGTCGCAGTTGTTTAACTACTAGGAGCACTAGCGTCTACGTGCTTTTCAATGTTAAAAAAGAAAAATTTCTGTTCCAACCTCTGAGACTCAATAGTCAATAAGTTGTGGTCAGTAGAGTTGACCATCTGGATATCAAAACTATGAGCGTTAGTAGCGGATGCTTATTTATCAGAAATTTGTATTAAGTGCACCTACGATTATTTGTAGATTTTTAAACGCAGTCCGACTTCAAAAAGTTTGAGAATTTCTCTGCTTTTTTTCTGCGTTCCATTTTTTTTGGTACATTCTTACTTTAATGTACATATACTACACAGCCCCATGACTGTGGGCGAAGACCTTCTGCCAGATTCTGAAGCATAAGATGTGGTTTTTTTTACTGGGTAGATTGTCAGCCGTACGCCCTACAGTCATATTAAACCAGGACTTACGGTTTAAAGAGGATTCCGAATCCCTACAAATATCTATGGCAGCGCCGGGACTCGAGCCAGAAACCTGTGTTACTGAGCGCTAATCACTCGGCCATCAAGCCCTTTTATTGGACATTAGTAAGGGATTTTTCTATATATTTTACATACCTGATAAATATTTCATACATTTTCATTATATTCTTAACTATATACTTACTATTCGAATATCCGGAATTTAATTGTTTTCATTTTTAGCATTAGTTAATTATAATTTATAACATAATGAAATCCATTATAAGTTTTCAAAATAAGCAAAATTTTCTATTATAAATACAGGATCAGAACAAAAGTAAGCATATGGGGTAGTTTATACCCCAGCGAGTGGAACCTGTGAGTTAAATATTAAAATTTGGTAACAATACGCAGAACAAATATTCTTTATAAGATGAACAATTTTTATTTTTAATTATTTATGTTTCAAATTACAATATGCGGAATAATTACCTGATGGTCAACTGGCTGGCGCTCTGGCCTTTGTTACAACATGCTTCAGGTTCGTATTCTGGTCGTGCCATGAATGTTTGTGAGTGGTTCGGAATCCACGTTAAACTGTAGGTCCCGGTTTAATTAGTCCAAAGTGTGCATAAAATAACCGTAGAGCGACAAAACCAAACTTTCTGTCAGGCGGCCTGATGTCCTATAGATTAGCACTCTGGCCTTTAGTACCACAGGCTTCAAGTTCAAATCCTGGCGGTGTCATGAATGCTTGTGAGGGGTTCGAATCCACGTTAAACTGTATGTCTCCATTAAACTGTAATTAACCTAAAGTGTGCACAAAAGGTCCGTAGAGCGAAAAACTAAACCAATCAGATTAAGATAGGAAAAATTAAAAGGAAGTTATTTAAATGCAAATACAGGAGATAATCTTTCAGATTTCGATGGTTCAATTTGCTAAGCTTCTAATAGTAAATAACGACACAAAAACTTGCAATCATTTTAAAAGGGAGATAGATAAAGCGCGATTAAACAAGAAAAACGACTGCAGTATTCTATAAAGCCACTGGCGGTGGAATCAACGTGAACAACGTGCACAAGTTCTCTCTATCGCATTACATCTCTTTATCTCATCCATTTGAGGAACAAATGAGAAGATTCCTTAGAAGAAGAACATTAAAGAAAACAATACTTAGTAGCTGTAAGTAATGGATAACAGGTTGCTGTTAAGTGAAAACTTAATGTTTCTTGAAATTTCAGGCAGGTGTAAGGATGTCCTTGAGATGAAAAAAAGAACATTATATTTAACATGTTAAAAATTCTTTGCATCCAATACAGTGGTATTTTTAGATCCTTTGATATATGGTAATTAGAGATATAAAATATTCTTAGAAATTATTCTTTTATAATTTATTTTTCTTCATGTTTAAAAAGGAAGCATAAATTTGTGTTTGGTACCTTTCAGAGTGTCTAACTTTTAGTTTAAATACAAAAGTAAACTAGATTTTTATTATCAAATTTAATTCTTGAAAAGTTTCATGAAAACCGAAGTAAAGAGCGGTAAATATTTTTTATTTTAATTATTTGAAATATTTAAAAAAATCAAGATTAACGATGACAAATATAAAAGCTTTTCGTGAATTAGTATTAATAAAACTTTTATTTTAGTAATTGATATTCTCGATTTTACTTGTTATATATATATATATAAGAGTTCCTAATATAAAATATTTATATATATATATTCATATAAATTTATGTATATATATATATATATATACATAAATTTAGTGAACTCTTACGCATGGATTTAGAAATTAATATTTTCGTTTTACTTAAATTAAAGTTAAAATGTTTTAAAAATATTTTTAAAAAATAACAATCTTAATTTTTTTAAATTTCAATATATGGATTTCAGTTTCATTACCATCATCAATAAGAATAAATGTGTAAAATAATCTTTACTTATAATTGGCGGCCTGATGGCCAACGCTTTGGCACCACAGGTTTCGGGTTCGAATCCCGGCGGTGCCATGGATGTTTGTAGTGGTTAGGAATCTAATTTAAGAGCTTCATTGAGCCCAATCACACTTCTCATCTACATCATTCCCAAATTGTAAAGTAGCAACTCAGTTCTAGGCACAGTGATGTGATGTGGTGTGGTGTAGTATAGTAGTAGTAGTAGTAGTAGTAGTGGTGGTTGTTATTAAAGTGTAGGCCCCGACCTAATAAGCCAAAAGTGTGCACAAAATGACCAGTAGAGCGACAAACCAAACAATTACTGGTGATTGTCATATTTGATGAAAACGCAACATAATAAAATGCTTATTTATTATTTGAAAACAATATTCTTTGGACAAAAGTTTAAGAAATGAACTATTAATAACGATATTCATATCCCCTCCCCTCTCTCTCTCTTAGTTGCTATGCCGTGTTTAACACGGGCATTATCACACACAGATAAGACAGATCAATGTTTGCTGAAAGAAAGTTACGATTGCCAGGCTGTAGATGGCTGATGAAAGATAAGTTGATAGCGCATACTTAAATAAGAAACAAATAAGATCTTGCTGTTAAAAGAGTAATAAAGTGTTCGCGACTAGTTCCTCCATCTATAACAAAACAAAAAAATTATGCCTTCTCAATTTTATTATAGTTTGTTACTAATAATATGTTCACACTGAGTATGTAAAAGCTATCAAAGCTTTTTTTTTATTTCTTCAAAATATTTCTAAATATTTACGTATACCATACAGAAAATTTGTCTAAATAGATTCATTATTTCTAAAAATATAAATCAATTAAAACGATGAGAATGCTACAATTTTGAATTTCTATTTTTTTTTTTTTTAAACTCAAAAAAAATAAAACGTATGCTAAATTTTTTTCATTCTTCAAAAATAATAACGACGTATGCAAAAACTATGTATTACAAAAATAATGTTACTACTTTAATTAATTATTTTTTTGATTTGCTTCTTGCATATTATAAGAATCAAAGAATCTATGAGCTGTAAGTAGCCACATTATATGTTATAATACTACATAATGTTACTACTTACAGCTCACAGATTCTTTAATTATTACAATCTCTAAGAAGCAAATCAAAATAATTCATTAAACCGACTTATTTACAGCCCTATTTTTTAAATGATTAATAATTGAATTAGAAAAATAATTTTATGAATTCGTGTGTATATACACAAATATTTAAATTTTACAAGTAAATATATAATCAACTCCCTGGTACTACAGTCCATGTTGGCCTATGGCCGTCTGCTTACTGACAGATTCCAAAACATGCTTTTTATTTCCTTTTTACGGAGTAGGGTGTTCAGCCCTACGCTCTACAATCATATTATACCGGGACCTACGGTTTAAAGTGGATTCTGGACCACTACAAACATCCTTGCGACCGCCGGGACTCGAATCCGAAACCTGAAACATCGAGAGTTAGTTTGGTTTGTCGCTCTACGGTCATTTTAGACCGAAACCTGCAATTTAACGTGGATTCCAAACCACTAACAAACATCCATGCCACCGCCAGGATTCGCACCTGAAGTCTGTGGTATCAAACACCAGAGCGCTAGATTAAATGTATAACATTTGTAAAAAGTGCTGATTTCAAATATTTTTTTATAATAGATCAGTGTGAAAAGGTCTTTAAGTTGTCTGATTTCTGCAATTAAAAAGCCTATATGTTTTCTGGATGTCAAAGGGCATTTATGAGTTCGCTCTCCAATGATTTCAATTTACTTTCCTGCAAGACGTCAACTCTTTTATGCAATAAATTTTTCTCAAGTAACGGAAAAAGAAGTTTATCCTACGCATTTATTGACCACTTATTTATTTCTGAAAGAACATTAAATGTCAAGGGCATGAAACTGAAAAACATTCATAGGATGAACATTAATAATCATATTGATTTTTAAAATGATTAATAATTTTTTGATACTTCATACAATGCATCATTATGTATATGTGTACAGTATATTTCTTACTCAATTTTATCAATAAATCAACAAATGGTTGTTTTATTGATTATTTTGTAATATAAAATACGACATTATGTATCTGAAGATTGTAAAAGTATAGCAACATTGTTCTCCAATTTTTGTCGCGGCCTGATGGTCAATTGGCTAGCACTCTGGCCGTTGGTACCGAAAGCTTCAGGTTCGAATCCTGGCGAGGCATGGATGTTTGTGAGTGATTCGGAAATCAAGTTTAAACTGTAGATTCCGGTCTAATTAGCCCAAAGTGCGCACAAGATGACCGTACAGCGCAGACCAAACCAATTTTTGTCTCAATAAACTAAACTAAACTTTCACTCAAAAGAGAAAAATTAAAATGATACATAGCGGAAAATGCAGCTATCAAATAAAAAGTACCCAATGCAGTTATCAAATCAATATCAAAATAGAAAGGTTATAAAAAGAACATAAAAAATAAACTGTTACAAATAAGAGATTTAGATGCTAGCAGCTACAACAAGTACAACAAATAAACAAACAAAAATACCATCTTCAAAAATTCATTTGTACATCATTCGCATTGGAAAAATAAACTTACTTGGTTATTGAATAACTTTACATGCAACACATACTGTAAACTACATACATGATGTGTATGTATACGCACAATCATTACGGCGATGATATGAGGGAAATGACAGAAACAAGCTTGGCAACTTTTTTTTATTTTCGGGCTTGCGGCTCGATTTATGGTGAACTCATTCAAGCGTGCCACAAAAAAAAAAAAAAAAAAAAAAACAAGGGAATCTATTCAACATTCTGTTTTATTTTTGATTAATTAATTGTTATCTCATTTCCTTCTGACTCGAAGAAGAGTTAACAATGAATAGAGCGTCATTTCATAACATGTTTGTTTGTTTTTTTCTTTCATCTGTAACAATACTCAATGAGGAACTCTGAAATTATTTATAAAATAATATTTGTAACGCAGCATAAAGATTTTGAAATTATGATGTAAAATAATAATAATAATTATGGAAAAATTCACCCGACTTTATATTCACAAACATATTGTTGTTCTAATGCAGCTGGCAATACAGAGACTTAATCTTTATGCCATAAGCAAAGGCTGCACCGTTGTTACTCATTCAGCACTACCCAGGGGTACGTGTAGTTTGAAGATATGCTAAGGATGCGCGTAACAATACCCCCACAACGCTCTACGATCCTATTAGACCGGGACCTACGGTTTAAAGTGGATTTCGAACCACTACAAACATCCATGGCACCGACGGGACTAGAATCCGAAACCCGTGGTAAAGAGCGCCAGAGCGCTAGCCTACGTTTAATAAATTAAATTTAAGCGAATTAATAAAAATACAGCAAGTCCATACTACTAAATCTATTCAGAGTTGTTTTACAAACATAAATAGCTTTTATAAGGATTTAAGTAATTATATGATTTCGTCGAATGCCTCTGAATAATGTGTATACTAGACGATTTACCAAACAGAAATTCTGGCTCCTTGAGATTAACAGAAAAAGAAGTTTATTCAAAAGGACTATTTAATAAATATTGTAACCGTGTTTCCTTCTACAGATTGGCATGAGCGTCCTTCTGTGGCATCCAGGAGAAATGGTTAGTCGGAATCAAGACTCTCACCCGAGAGGAATTACAGCGCAACCTGCGCTCCCGCTGAGAAACGCTTAGTTTATAGTTTCTCATCCCGAGAGGAAATATATTTAGACTCCCACCTGGAAAGGAAGTATATTTCGCGCACCCTGCGCGTATAAGAATTACGGGTTTTCGACTTAGAAAGGGAATCCTTCACTAATCTATAAGTATCTGTCTTTAAATGTGTTAAATACCATACATTTGTAATTGTATGTGTCTGGTGTTTGTGGATGTGTCAATAAAGCTGTGAGTTCTACAACCTGTGCCTTAGGTATCTCAACCCAACCCCGTCCTGTTATAATCTGGTTGCCCAACCTGCACACTACAATATGACATTTATGACACAATAATTTTAAGTGCAATTTCGATATTTCATGACATTTAATGTAAATATGTTAGAATTTGTGTGGTGTAAGTCCACATCAGAATTCGATAATCACGTTTTCTGCACGACTGTCAAAATAAGACAGAAATTCTGCAATGGCTTACGTATACAAACATAGTTAACTTTACTGATAATATTATAAAACACTTTATAACTATCTATTTTATTTTATTATTTTACAAAACTCCCTATAAATTACAATTTTAAAAATGCTAGTGGAATAGAATATATATATATATATATATAACAATATTCAACAATAAATAAAAGAGAAAACAGTTAATGCACCAAAACGACACAGATCAGAAATATAACTATGAATAGAATATTATGCCTATTAAATAATAGCCAAAACTATTTGGAACTGCCTGAATAGAATTTTTTAAAATATTTATCTGAAGAATGAAGAAATTCCTCAAAAACACTTAACAAGTCGCATTAGTTTAGATTCAGTGACATTAAATTAAAATAATAATAATAATAATAATCATATGAGCTAGAAGGGAAAAAAAACCACAGTAAAATATTATTGTTACTGTTTTAATAAAATAAATTTTCATAAATAAGTAGCAAAATAATTATATACGATTATAATTACCTTTTAAGAATTATAAATATATTCTTCTGTGTTTTGAGTTATTTCAACTTTAACATCCAAATGTAACATCAAAAATGCCAAATAAAGTTTTTTGGTATTTTATTGCATTTGATACTCTTAAAATCAGTTATATTTATACAATTCGTAAGGTGGACAAATACTTTTCACTTCCTGAGTTTGCTTTCCAAACTTTTTTTACTCTTAAAGAATCGTCATAAAAAATAAAATATCAGTAAAATAATACTCATAAATAGCACATTTCTTATTCAAATTCAGACCAAAACTTTGAATAATAGTCAGAATATTCTAAAGACAATTCAATCTAGTTAATTTCATATGGGATTTCAACACTAGCAGTATGATATCTGCAATTTTAACTATTTTTTTATCACCTTGAAGTACTACACAAACAGATTTAGAAATAATTTTGCTTGAGAAAACTTAAGAAAAATGGTTATCTCGGGTCATGACAATAATTGTAAATTTGCTCGCTCATGAATTCGATAGAATAAGGTTGTAGTTTTTATTTTATCAAATTCAAGTCACTCAAAGATCGAATTTTCAATAGATATCTGATTGATACAAAAAACGAATATTACAACGAATATAACTTTTTGAGTAACATTAATTGTTTCACAAAATATAGCATGTCTTGCCACAATATTGTAACTTTTCTTAAATCCCGTTAAATAAAATTAAAAAAAAAAAAATGTATCAAAAAATCTATTTATCAAAATACGATGCGTAAAATATTCTGAGAATAAAGCATATTTTTATAATGTAGATATATGTTAATATTAGTAAGAGAAACTAGAAAAATATGTTGTTGTCGTTGTTATTAATCCCCCAGGTGCAGGAAAGTCTATACCAAGTCCAATAGACCCCGTCGCAGACAACTGGGCCATGACTAATGTTAATATGCAGCTTCACCTTAGCGAGGAACCACGAGGGCTAAAGACAACACTCTTCAATCATATTAGACCGGGACCTATTGTTTAAACTGGATTCCGAACCACTACAAACATCCATGGCCCTGCCGGGACTCGAACCCGTAACCTGGAACAGAGCGCCAGACACTGGGCCTCGAGCCCAGAGAAAAATATATAAATGCGTATATGAGGGGAAAACTTTTCTTCTTTTTTTTATTCTATTCTATTCTTCTCTTCTTTTCTTTTCTTCTTTTTTTCTATTCTTCTCTTCTTTTCTTTTCTTTTTTTTTCTATTATTTCGTTTTTTTTCTATTCAAAGTTCCACTTTTGATTTAAATTTAACATCTGTATTAAAATGAAAAGTAAATTATATTTAAAAGTAAACCATTTAATTTAGTGTTTAATTTTTTTTTTTATATACCATTAATTTGAATTTTCGTTCAGCATTTGGGAATTATTACAATGTTAAATTCTTTTCGACGAATAGGCTTTTATATATCAGCAATAACAAGGGGTATCCCCCTCTTTAATGAAAGACATCTGATTATAACTTTAATTATTATTTTTTTTTTTAAAAAGTCAACGTGTCAAATAGTATACACTACATGTTCAACTCGTTGTCGCTAGCCGATTTTAAGCCGTAGGGGGCAGTTTAAAGACTTACTGCATAAATAGTTGGCTGTCGTATATTCGGATGCTGAATATTACTTCATTTGATTTAAGAAATAAAAAAAATTAAGAAATTTAAATAATATTTAAATCTTATTGGGCGGTTCCTTCTATCCAGAAAACATTGTCTTTCCGAAGCGAGATAAAACTTGTCTAGTAAAAAAAAAAGGACAGCATAGGAATAATATTCCCACTTAAAGGTGATTGACTTAAAAGAAGCTTTAAAACAAATGCTAAAGAATTCTGTTAAAAAATAAATTATTATTATTTAAGTCAAAAAAAAAAAATATTAATAAATATTAAGTAATCGCTGGAATCAAGGTTACTGAATATCTAAGGGAAAATCATAATTTAATAATTAATATATCCTTTTTTTTTCATAAAAAAATTAATAACAATTACAATTTTTTCCCCCTGATAATAAAAAGCTTAACACACTATCATTATTTAAAATTTATCAATAAATAGAAGAGTTAATATATGTAATAATGAAACATTTATATATTTTTTACGTATTGATAAAAAAAAAAAAATAGCATTTTTCAAATACTAATTAAAAAGGTATGAAAAGTGTTATTTTTCTTAAAATGTTCTTCTGAACTAAAAAATTAATTAAATTAATTTAATACTAATTAGTTAAATTAATTTAATTAATACTTAATTTTTATTGCTCAACTTTTTGTATTACGCTTGATAATGATGCAAAAAAAAAAAAATTAAATCTTTATTTTCAAATGATAAATAAGAATGAAGATAAAATATTAAAAAAAAAAAAAAGCGCGTAAGTGAAAACATTTAAATAATTATTAACATTAGATTTAATTCAAGAATGAAATTTAATAAAACTCTTTTTTTTAAATCAAAGCATTAAATATAGATTCAAATATTATTGTTACGGTAAAAAAAATTATTTAATTATATTGAACATAATTACAATCGAAGAATCCAAAAAATTTTCACCGTAGTATCTGCTTTGAGTTTCATAGCAGTGCATTAATTTAATAATCAGAACAAAAAGAAATAAATCGCAAGTTTGAATTGAAAAATTTGCATTCAATTAAATATGAAATTTGATACTTTTTACTCTCTTATCTCTTTATCTGAATAAGAAAAAATACTACATTTATTATTTTAAAATCTTTCTCAAAAAATGAATTATTCAATAACTATTTTAATAAACATGCCACACACAAAACATTTTTAAGAAAAAAAAAAAATTGCAAAGGATTAAGTAATATTAAACAATCAGTAAACTATAGTGAAATAATCTATAGCTTAGTCATCGTTTATTTTTTAATAACAAGCAATAAACAGTATATACAGGGTGATTATAATTAAAGTCCCACTTTCAAAATGCTGTAAAAAAAGAAACACTCGTGGCAATGAGTTCAAATTTGAACTGAAGATACATGAAAAAGGGGGAAACGGTACGGCATCCAAAAATTTCCAAAGTATATTAATAGATGGCGCTGTAAGCAGCATAAAGAAAGTGAATTTGGCTGCCAGTGATATTTTGAATCGAAATTACAACGTATTTGGCATGAGTTGCACATTAAACCAACTGTACTGTCAATGTGTTTGTTTCGGTTTTTTGACGAAAAAATTACTTCTGTGATACTGTTAGTGGAAAGCCAATCCACCACAGCAAGATCATTGGATAGGGAAAATCAGTGGAACTTTTTTTGATGCCATACCGTTTCCCTCTTTAAGTATCTTCAGTTCAAATTTGAACTCATTGTGATGAGTGATTCTTTTTTACAGCATTTTGAAAGTGGGACTTTGTTTATAGTACAGGGTGATTATAATTAATCAGGAAACTTTAGTCAAATAATCCTCATCAGTAGTCAAATAATAAATGAAAGCTTTAGTCAAATAATAAATCCTCAGTAGTATCAAAAAATTATTTAAAAAATGCATATGCCCACTGTATTATTCATAATAGAATTATTACATGTACCATAAAATGGGAAGACATAAGTCATTCATCCATTTTCTCACCCAATTCCGTATGAAAGATAAGTAAACAAATTCATCATGTAACAAATGCATCATATAAGTAAAAAAAAGCACTATTTCTGATTGACACACACACGCATAAAAGTATTGATTTAGTGTGCTATAAAAATACTTACTACTACTACACCATACTACACCACATCACTGTGTCTAGAACTAAGTTGCCCCTTTACAATTTGGGAAAGATGTGGATGAGAAGTCTGATTTGGGCTCTTTGTCGGTCTCTACGGTCATAAGAGACCGGGGCCTATGGCTTAAAGTAGAATCTGAACCACTACAAACATCCATGACACTGCCGGGATTCGAACCTGAAACCTGTGGTACCGAGCGACAGAGCGCTAGCCATTCGGCCATCAGGCCACCATCCCCTATACACCAACTTTTTGATTAGTAAAAGTTTTAACATTTTCTGAACTAGTGTCTATAACAGGGATGGGCAAACTTTTTGGTCGAAAATCGAAAAAAAAAAAGTTTGGCAGGCCACGATAAATTTTTCTAAAATTTTAAAAACAATATACAAGTATGACAATTTAAATATGTTGATGAGATGAATGAAATTGCGATTTCATTTTTAAAAGTTCCTTATATTGAGGTTCGAAGTGAGATGTACTGATTCTAAGGAACGAGGCTAAATGCTCCTCTGTCAGTCTACTTATGAAATAACACTTTCCAAGATTCATAGTTGAAAACTCTTGTTCACATATATAAGATGAAGTAAACATAGTGATTTTCTGGGCGTGAGATATTAAATTTGGGAAACTTACTTTTGATAATGATTTGTAAATCTCTTAACTTTGGCATATTTAGAAACAACTGCTACATATTTCTTTTAATTTGCCTCGGATGGGCAAATTAAAATTCTATCTGCGGGCCGAATAGAACCTTCCGGTGGGCCGGAGTTGGCCCGCGGGACGTAGTTTGCCCATCCCTGGTCTATAACAATAATGCATTCAAAAAAAAAAAAAAAAAAAAAAAAAAAGAAAAAAAATTGCCAGCCAAAATAATGCACAACAAATAAGATATTTTCTGCACATTATTTAAAAGTGCAAGAAGGGACATTAAACCACGGACGAGCCTATTTACTTATTTAAACAGCTGTAGAATTAACGAGTGCTTGTGCGCGTCAAACGGAAAAAAAAAATCGCATAAAATCCGAGACGTTTTCATCGGTTTCTACAAGGTCAGGCTAGTTGATGCCTTTTTGAAAAGTAAAAAAAAAAGAAACACCGTGTGCCGCCAGAACACGATTGCTGTTTTCAGTAGTCGTACAAGAAAGATTTATTATAATTATGTAAATGGCAGAGTTTCGCACTTCAAAGCTCGGTTAAACAAAGCTGGAATGGTTTCATGTAGGAGTAATATGTGTGTGCACTCTCAAAAACTAGGTTTGTTTAATAGCAATCAGTTTGAGTCATATCGAAAACGTTTTTGTTTATAAAAAAGTTGACTGGAAAAATTTTATAACGTGAAGTAATCTAACTAGATTTCGACACTTTACAGAAGTATGATAAATACTAGTTAAAACAAATGAAAATGCTCACTATTTTGGTTATTTTTGGATACATTCAAAAACTAAAAAAATGAGTCATGTTACATATGGAATGAATTTAAATGAGTCATTTTACAACAATTCTAAATGTTACAGTTAAGCAAAACCTTTTATACATAATCTATCATCTATGATATGCTACGACATATTTCCTTATTTGTCATGATAAATTATAAAGTTTGACTTCTTTACTTTCAGTTTTTTTTTTTTGCCCCTTTCAAAACTTTTGGGCAAAATTGAGAAATTTTAATCACTCAACATAATCTTCTAAAATAAAGAATATTTTCTATTCTTGTTTTCGAAATTATAAATAGGTATTTAAATAAAATTTAATGTAATAAAATTAAAAGTTTAAAAACAAAGAAGTGCATGAAATTCCAGTGTTAATGGTTAATTTAGAAAGTAACGTCTTCGTGTAGTTTAGTTTGTCGCTCCAAGGTCATTTTGTGCATACTTTAGGCTAATTAGATCGGGATCTATAGTTTAATGTGGATTCCTAACCACTCACAAACATCCATGCCAACGCCAGACTTCGAACCTGAAGCCTGTGGTACCAAGGGCCAGAGCACTAGCCAACTGTCCATCAAGCCGCCATCTTCATGTAGGGCAATATATGCGAACAATAGTCTGACAGCCTTGAATAAATAAAGAAATTTTAGAATGGTGAAATTTAACTAATGTTTTAATCAAATACGAAATTATTTCAGAATACGAAATTTGTAGATGGAATTCAAAACTCTAAATAAAAGCCATATACACTTTATGAAATCGTTAAGATGAACTAAGAATATATATTATATAAGTACAGGATGATTACAAAAAAATGAATCCCTAGCCATCATACCATACAATACAGTTACAGTGAACGATTTCGAAATTTTCAAATGGCAACATCTACTCTTTCTTTTTATTGGAATGTTATCTCCGTAGCAGAAAACCATAAATAACGTTGGAAAGGTACCTGTAGTACGAAAATCGTTGACGCTAGACAGACTAGGGAAAACAAAACGGGGAAACAATAATTATAAAGAAGCAAGAAAAAGCAAAATATTGTAATGTGTTTCACAAATTTACCACATGACTTCCTTCACACCCCATAACACTTTTGCATACGGTAGATGGTGGATAGCACTGAAGCATGTACTGTGGCAATAGGAATCTGTAGAATCTGAAGTATGATGGCACTTTTGAAATCAGATGCAGTAGGCGGGTTAAATGTATATACTTTAGATATAACCACAGTCAGAAATCCATTGGAGTGAGATCACGGTACCTTGGCGGCCACGGAAACGTGAAATGATGGGAGATAATTCTGCCACCAGACTGTTGTGTTAAAAAACGTTTGACAGAAGAGCTCACAAATGGGGCAGCGCAGCCTTGCCTCCACACGACGTTATATAAAGCATTTCACTGTAAGGATATCTACCATGGTAAGTGTTTCAATGTTATCCACCATTTGCCATACAAGGTGTCACCGTGTAAGAAGGAGATTACGTGGAAAATTTGTGAACACACATTAAAATGTTTTGCTTTCCGTTGCTTCTCTGTCCTTATTGGTTGTTTTCACTATTTTTTTAGTCTGTCTAGGGCCGGCAATTTTCGTGCTACAGGTGCCTTTCCAACTCTATTTATGATTTTCTATTACGGATATAACATTCCAATAAAAAAAAATAATATACGTTGCCATTCGAAAGCTTCGAAATTGTGTCGCGTAACTGTTAAGAGTTTAAATGAAGTTTTACATATGATTCTTGTGATCATACCTCAGATTACCTTAAAGAAAATTTCATTCAGTTTCTGTTAATGGCATGACAGCTAGGAACTCCCATGTCGACTCCCCATATATATATATAAATATATGAATTACAAACAATTGTCATCGTCCGATTCTTAAAATCAATGATATGCAAACTACTTCGCTCAGCTTCTTGCTTCTAACGTATTACTTTTACTAGAAATAGGGAGGAGGGGATACTTAAGAATACAAGTGACCAATGTTTCCACGCTAGAAATTATTCACACAACAGGAATTAAATAGTTATATCAGTAAAAAAATGATGCAAAATTGTGTAAAAAAAAATTCTACTAAAATCAAATAAAAGACAAATTAACAAATTTTGCTTATATGAACACATGCACATGCAAATTCGGAAAAATAAAATAAAAAAGAAATAAAAAATAAAAGATGCAATCCAAAATTGAAAAAGTATAGAAATAAAAGCCTATTTACCACAATTTTATAAAAATTACGAAAGGGTTTTTAGCCCCCCCACCACCCTTCCATATAATTATATAATGGTTGTAGTCAAGACAATGCAGACCGTGGTCAGCATACGATGAGACATTGTTTATTTAGAAGCCCAATTCATTATATATCAATCTTGCTTCTACAATAGCAATTTTTTTTTTTTTTTTTTTTTTTTTTTTTCAGATTTTGATTTTTAAAAAAAAGTAAGATGTGGAACATGTTGCGGCTCTTGTTTTATTAATAAAAAAAAAACTAAACTTTTAAGTGTTAGAAAAATATTTTAATTCAATGTTTTCAGTTTTATTTCAAACTAGCAGATGACAACTAGTGTCAATAACACTCTAGCCTAAATTCAGAGAGTCTATCTAGGGTTTTTTTTTCTTTCATTTATTAATTTCTGACCCCAATACAAGAAGAGGCTTGTTCGCTATCAAAACAATACCCATCCGGAAAAAAAAATTTGAAATTTCATTGAATTGTTTCGAGAACTGATATGGATGGCCAACATCATATTTCCTTTTAAAATTACAATCAATGAAATAACTATATAATTGTAGCCAAAATGCACTGAAATTCATATGCCTATTTACATCAGCATTTATTTGTGAGTAATCTACTTCAAGAATAATTTTTTTTTTTTTTTAAACAGATAAATAAAAATCTATTGCCTATTGACTTTTGCGCTTGGTTACTACAAAAAACATACTTAAAACACAAAATAAATCAATGAAATGCCATGGAGTGAATTCCTTATTTACCTTAAGTTATTTATATATAAAATCACTTAAAAAGTATTGGAACACAATACAGGTTCGCAGTATTTTCTCATAATATATAACTTAAATATACAAATGAAAATTGAAAAAAAAAAGAAGTATATCGCATTTCGATAAATGAAAATAATAATGACTTAAACAAAATTCATATATTAATGCAATTTGATTACAATTTAAAGTAAAAGAAATCAAGTCAGAAAATCTCCTTAAAAAATTATTGGAACATCGTCTAATAAATTAAGAAAAAAATATGAACTTAGTTAATATCTTGTTGGGCCATCTTTGCAATTTATAACCTTTTGAAGTCGATTAAGTATGGATTTGATCAATATTGCCCAAAATGATCAGTTGATTCTTCCCCACTCACCGTTCAGATGTTTTCTTAATCTCTGCTTGTTAGAAATAATGTGTTGGTCATTTTTTTCCCTGCAAATGACACATGCTCAATGAGATTAAAGTCTGGACTCTGGACAGGGGTATTAATCTTACCAGGACAGTGAAAATATCAGCAGCATATTTCGGGTCGTTATTCTGGTACAGTTTAAAATGTCTTGAGATTCCCAAGTTACTCGCACTTTGCTTTAAATTTCGCTTTAGAATATCAAGGTAGACACATTTATTCATTGTACCATCTATAAAGTCTAAACTCCCATACCACAGAGTTTGCCATGCAACACCAGACTAATTGGTTGCCACTTCCATATTTTACAGTAGGCCGCACATATTTGATATACAGTGCTGTAACTGGTATGCGCCAAATTTTCGCTTGTCATCCAATTCGAAAATGTTATTTGCTTTCATCCACAAAAACAACATTTTCCAAAATTCTGTTGGCTGCTTTAGATACATTTTAACAAATGAAAGTCTAGTTTTTTATTTGCTTTGCCGTGATAATTATGTTTTCCTAAAGCATTTCTGACTATTTTAGAATTTACAAATTTTCGAGACTTACTTTTATATTTTAAATATATTTTTATATTTCAATAATATTTATATTTTGCTCCGTTATTCCTTAGACTAATATCAATTTACCTCAAAAATCTACATCTTTTCACTTTCTCTAAATATCCTAATCTTTACTTGTTTTCTTGAACTTGTGAATAATATTAAAAACAATTGAATTGCTGAGCTTCAAGACTTGTCCAGTACAACGAATTGATTTGCTATTTTTCCCATGACTTATTACCGGATTTCGTACATTAACCGAAATAATTTTATTTCTCTCTACAATTCCATATGCAATTTTTTCTATTGATAATTTATGTCTAAATTCTAGCCTAAAAAAGTAGTAGTAAATTAAATTTTATTAATTCGCTACATATTTCTTAAATTTCTCATTTCAAAATTATCCCATTACTTTATTGATAACTGTTAGAGTTTAAATTATATTTAAAAGGCTAGATCAAACTGTAATGTTAAAATATTAAAAAAATATTTCCTTGTATGCTGTAACCAAATGTTAAACCATATCTTGAATTATTTTGTTTGTGTTTTAATGTGATTAATATTAGCGTGTGTGTGGTACTGGTTTGTCGCTCTACGGTCTTTTTTTTTTTTTTTTTTTTTTTTTGCTCATTTTGGGCTAATTAAACAGGAACCTACAGTTCAACGTGGATTCCGAGCCACTAAAAAACATCCACGCCACAGCCAGGATTCAAACCTGAGGCCTGTGGTATGGTACTGAATATATGAGGTCCTAAGCCTTCACAGGTCTATCATTCTTGCTTTCGGTGAAAATTGCAGATTTATAAAGAGAATCAATTTTATGCATTTTTTATAATAATTTAAACATGTTTTCTTGTATAAATTAAGGAATTTTCAATTCAGAACAAGTAAATATCTATCAATTATTATTATAAAGTTCAGTCAATTTAAAACTTTTATGCTATTTATCAATAACACATGACTCTATCATTCGATTTAAAAAAACCAAAAACATTCACCTGAGAAACTTCGAGCATAAAAAAAACCAAGTTATTCATTTCGTTTTATTTAATGCAGAATGCGAAAGTTGTTTCATATGTCAAATCACAAAGCTTGTATAAAAGAATGCAAGCTGTGCTCACAAAACTTATTCTAAAAGTTTATATTATAACCTCTCGCATTATTTTCAAGATTCATATCTAGAACAAATTGCGAATTATCTAAATCGCAAAAGAACAGATTTTCAATCGATTTCAACGTTTTTATGATAAACCAACTTTGTTATATATATATATTTTAACCAAAAACATTTACTGACTTACATATTAGCATGAATAGAGAAATTTTCAGAATATTAGCATTTAGTGGATTTTCAAAAAATACGATTTAAAATTTATTAAATTTTAAATCGTATTTTTTGAAAATCCACTAAACCTATTTTTAATGTTATTTGAAAATATCAATTATTTGAACATATTCATATCACTTAAACAACAAAAATCAATTTTATTCGTAATTAAAATTACAGTTGCGACTTCAAAATGTATTATCTTTCTTATAGTGAAAGTACAAATGTCCTACATTCTTACAGCCCTTATTTATAATGAAAAACAAGTTTTTATTATTATTTAATGCAGATTTTTGTTTAAACAATTTCCAGAAGTTTCAAAAACAATTTGAAAGTGTAATTTTCAAATAATCACAATATTTATAAATTTTTATTTAAAAAAAACAGTATAACATGAATGAAATTTGAAGGTGTAAAGAGAATTTGTAATGCGAAAATTGAAATTAATTGTAGTGATTTACAATCGTTAAAAAAATTAAAGTGTGCAAATTGTCTTAGAAGTATACTCTGTCCAGTATACAAGCAGAAAAAAAAAAATTTTTGAAATTAGTGTTTTGGAAATATAACATTTAGAAATGGGAAGATTTGGTTTGATTTGTGCTGTCTACAATCATTTTTTGCTGTCTTTAGCCTAATTAGACCGGGACCTACAGCATTAACAAACATCCATGCCACCGCCAGTATTCGAACCTGAAGCTTGTGGTACCAAAAGCGAGGCTTGGCCACTGTCCGCTTAGAGGGAGAGGAACACGTTCGAAGGCTTTATTCCAAAAGAAAATGAATTTTACATTTTCGTAAACATTAAATCAAATTTCAGTTTTGATTGATAGATCTTGTTCTACCATCCACGTTCAATAAATAAAAAGATTTTGTTCTTTTTGAAAGTTATTTAATAAAGCACGCAGCGATGACCCATCATTCCTCTGTTCTTATGATCGTTAGTAAAATTGTCCGTCAATTGAAAAAATTCCAGGATTATTACTTCTAAAATAGCAGTTCAACCATAAAACATTCAATACAAAAGTACCCTGCATAGGATATGTAGTATGAGAAGCGTCCGAGTTTGTAGAAGAAAATATTTCATGACTGAGAAGAATCGGGCACTATGCTTATAGGCTTTGCAAAAAATATCTGTACTATGGTTCTGAAAAACCTTAATTTCTTTTTTAAAAAACCTCTTTCTTAGATGAAAGTTGGTTCAACACTTTTGGATCAGATGGAGCGTGAAAGACATAGAAAAAAGAAACACAGAAAAGCATCCAAAGACTCTTCTTTCAACAATGGCTAAATGTCATAGAGAAAACGAAGAATCGAACTTGTTTTGGATTAAATGCATGCTTCTGTTATAGTTTGGTTTGGTATGTCATTCTACGATCATTTTTTGCCGACTTTGGGCTAATTAGACCCAGACCTATAGTTTAAAGTGGATTCCGTACCACTAATAAACATCTATGCCACAGCCATGATTCGAACTTGAAGCATGTGGTGCAAAGGGCCAAAGCGCTAGCAATTGGCCATTAGGCAACGCTTCTGTTGTGGGGAAATTGTTGGTCATAATTAATGGAATTCTCAATTACAATGTGCACATTGATATATTAAAAAAAAATAACTTAAAATCTAAATACTACATACAAAAATGGGACTTAATCCTGATTACATGATAATGAGCCAAACATACAGCGGTCAACACTAGGATTTCAGCGTTATATAGCACAACGAAATGTATTCCACAGTCGCCGGATATCAACCCCATTGAGCACTTGTGGCACGTTTTCAGATAACAAAATCAGATTAAGGACCATTCCTAGAAAAAAGTAATCTAAAAATTGCTCTTCTGAGAAGAATGGTATTCAATTACTTCAAAACGAGTCGAATCCATGCCATAAAAACTGCAAGCTATTGTAAAAGCCTAAATATATCCAATATAAAATGTAAATTATTTTTAGCAAAATTTGTTAATTATTTCGATTGCAAAGAATATAAGTGTTAAGACAAATAACTAATTTGAATTTTTTTCTATGCGAACGATTCATTTTAATAAAAAGTCAAATAAATGTTTGTATATATATTTAAAAATCAGAAAAAGTTCCTGGACAGCGTCTATCTCTCTTGACTCTTTTTTTTTTTAGAACTAGACGGACAAAATGAAGCCATCGTATGTTGGTGAATTATTATCTAACACTAAAGGAAAAGTCTAGAAAACAATTGGGAATGACTGGATAAAATTAAGTGGAAAAACTCGCAAAGAGGCTGTTGTCAATTTTAGATTAAGAACTGGACATGACTGCCTAGCCGGACATCTGGCCAAAATAGGGGATTGTGATATAGGTGTTTTATGTAAGACAGAAAATGAATGAGGCCCATCTACTTGTTTGCCCGGGACTGGACTTCTAACTAACAACAGAAT
Source organism: Caerostris extrusa (assembly GCA_021605095.1). NCBI lineage: Eukaryota > Metazoa > Arthropoda > Arachnida > Araneae > Araneidae > Caerostris > Caerostris extrusa. The sequence continues at coordinate 866 of BPLR01008517.1, read as the reverse complement.
GGTGATTTGTGTACGCTTTACTGGAGCCATGTCCTGATCACACGGACTTTTATTAAGGTGCATCTATCTTTTAAATTGTTATCTTAGAACATTTAACTTGTTTTTAAAAGGCCTTTTGTTAAGAATGTCTGGTCTTTCCTTTTCTAATTTTGATTTGTTTATATGTTATTTTTGTTTATATGGTAAATGGCCAAATTTGTATGGATTGAGTTCAAATAAAGCCTGGTTAACAAAAACATAATATTTCATATAAAATAATTATAATTATATTATGAAATACATTTACTACTTTTATTTTTAAAAAACCATACAACAGCCTTAGGTAACAATATGGCTTTGTTAAGCACTTACCTCAAGAAAGCACTGTTTAAATACAAAAAAAGTGCACGAATACTTTCTACACTCACAGTATATAAATTCAAAGTTTTGTATTCTCTTAAATATAAAATTCGTAACCTCTTAAATTTAATTGTAAATACATAAACTATGGATAGTTCATAAAAGCATTTAGTTCATAAAAAATTTATGGGACGTATTATTTTTTGAAAAAAATGTTTCCGATCCTATGAATTCTTAATGAGATTGCAAAGAAAACAAATCCATTCGAATGAATAAATAAAGTAATTCATATTTTCTCATTAAAATTAAGAATACTTATTAAAATATTAATTTTGCAAACAATCTAAAAATTTCTTTTTCCTTTACGAGATTAGAAAGATATCTAAAAAAAAAAAAAAAATATATATATATATATATATATGATATTTGATATTTTTTTCTCCTTAAAATATACTCACTCTAATTTTTGAAAAGTATTTCTAGCTTTTAAATTAAGCTGTAAATTATTTTAGATCAATCGTTAACTC